>PVJX010004765.1:0-91359 GCA_004027295.1 Dolichotis patagonum
CTTATTTTTGCTGCTTTCATCTCCCCACGAGGCCCCCCCAGCGAGGCGTGACCCAGCCTCCAGGCGATCGCTCAGCAGTCACAGGGCTCTGGCCCAGAGCCACCGCTTATGTAAGGTTTCCTCCAACTTGGCTCACCGGTTCTAGTTAAGTAATTTTATCTGCGGGAGAGATTTTAGATCAATACCCTAAGGGCAAACCTATTTCCTTGCTATAGATTGGAGGAAATTATAAAAACGAAAAAAAGAAAAAGTATGATGCCTGTGCCCTGCCTGTCAGGCCAGCACTGGGAGGCTGAGGCAGGAGGACTGCCACAAATTTGAGGCCAGTGTAGACTACACAGTGAGACCCTGTCTCAGAGAACAAAACAAAGCACCTCTGTAGCAGACAGACAGCTGCCATCTGAGGTGTCCCAGCGGAGGGAAGGACAAGGACAGGCTTGGTACAGTCTGTGCCCTGACAGTGCCCCTCAGTTACACCCCCCAAGCCACCTTGCTGTCCCTTGCTTAGCAGCCCAGCCTTACCAGGTCGTCATCCAGGGTGGCCACTTCTTCCTTGGGGGCCACCGACGCCGTCTGTCGCGTGAGGTCCCACCAGAGCAGTCCGGGGCCCAGCGCGCTGCGCTTCGTAGGGCCTGAGGGGCGGGAGAGACAGGGTCGGGAGAGGAGCGTGGGGAGGGGCGCGGGGCGGGGACTGGGCGAGGGCGGGGCGGGCTCTCGCTCCAGCTCCCCATAGCCATGCCCTGGAGGACCCTGACAAGCCTCTGGCCCCATCCTTAGTTTCCCCAACTGCCCTTGCGAAGGACTGTAATAGGTCAATGGCAGGATGACTGGAGTAGTACCCAGAGCCTAGGAGGAGTCAGGTAAAAAAAAAAAAAAAGTCTGAGGAATTTAAAATCCGTTTTCTCTTTTTTGTTGTTGTTTTTCTGAGAGACCCTCTCTGTAGGCCAGGCTGGCCTCGAACTCGCTGCGATCCTCCTGCCTCAGCCTCTCCAGTGCTGGGATAACAGGTGCACACTACCACGCAGGGCTGGACATGTTACTTCCGCTTCTCGCCAGCCTTGGGAATTCCCCAGGGGCGTGCGGTGGCCTCTCCCCAGAGCAGGAGCGCCTTCAGCACTGCGGACAGCTCCGAGGTCCCGCCCCACCCCCGCCTGGCGCAGGGCTCCGGGCGCTGCTCCGCCTAGGCCTGGCTCCCCCCTCCCGGTAGGAGGGACCCTGGGAGAGCGAGGGGCGGAGGCGGCGCGTCCGGCTCACCCGTTAGGTAGCTGACCAGGGTGCCGCACAGCACGGTGGTGAGTGTGCCCAGGGCTCCGTAGTACAGGTAGGAGATAGCGTAAAAGCTGTGAGCCAGGGCGGGCCTCCCCGGGTCCTCCGCGGAGCTGGAGCCAAACCCCGGCATCTCAGTGTTGAGGAGGCTGAGGCAGGAGGGTCGCCGAAAGTTAGAGGCCAGCCTGGGCTACACGGCGAGGCCTGGTCTCAAAAAACTAAATATACACATTTTTAAAACTCCAGTAATTGATTTAAGAGAGAAAGAAAGAAAGAAAGAAAGAAAGAAAGAAAGAAAGAAAGAAAGAAAAGCCAGTGAAGCGGTGACCACGGGGGAAACTTGAATGACTCCGCAACTGCCAGGGGCTGGACAGCAGGAAGTGGGAGGTGACTGCCGATGGGGGCGAGGGCTCTCTGGGGGGTGCTGAGGATTTCTTGTGCTAGAAAGTGGCGATCTTTGCATAAATCTCCTGAGCTTACTACAACCTCCCACCCCTCCTCGTCTTGCAGTGCTGGGAATTGAACCCAGGGCCTCCTGCATGCTAGGCAACTGCTCCAGCCCTGAGCTGCACTCCCCCCCACGTCGCCCCTTTTATTGGTTAATTTCATAGCACATGAATTATATGAACAAACATGAATCGAGTCTCCCTGGCTAGAAGGCTCCTTCAATCGGACCTCTATCACACCCATCCCGGCTCACTGCAGAGGCAGACTCTGGCCACAGGGCCTTTGCACCTGCCCTCTACCAGGCCCGAGGCTCCCCTTCTTGAACTTGCCTCACACCCACACTTCCTGCTCACCTGAAGCCATTGAGAGTGGGAAGCCCGTCCAGAAGGACTGAGGCATTGCTGGAGGGGACCACACAGCCTGCGGCCGAAGAAGGCAGGACACCCATGGTCTGCTCACTGGGCGGGTACAGAGTGGCACCCAAGGCCACCCAGAGGGAGAGCAAGAAGCCAGAGCCCAGCCCGAAGAGGACGCCCTGGGGGGTAGCCAGCGTGAGGGGCGGGACCTCACCTGTCTTCATCCTGCCCACCTCACGCTCAGCCACTCTCGATGCCCCGCCATCGCCACGCCCCTCCGCTCCCTGCCCCGCCCACCTCGCGCTCAGCCACTCACGAAGCCCCCAGACGCGGCCACGCCCCCAGGTCGCTCTCGCCCCGCCCCTCACCGGCGTGTTGCAGGCGGGCAGGAACATTCCCAGCGCGAAGGCACCGAGCAGCGGGCCGCTGATGACGCCCATGACGGTGAAGGAGCCCTGGGCACAGGAGGGCGGGCTCAGGCTCCCCGCGGGGGCAGGCGGGCATCGGCTGGGTTGGGGGCGCCCTGCCCCGTCCGCCCCCGGGGCGCTCACCTGCAGGACACCGCCCCCCAGCAGGGAGGACAGGGCGGCCACCGCGAGGCAGGCGGAGCCGTAGAGCAGCGCTGCGGGGACGGGAGCGTGAGCCGGCGCGGCGCCCCGGACCCCCGCCCGGGCGCCCCAACTCACACAGGCCCTTGGAGACCAGCACGAGGCGGCGGGGCGCCAGGCCGGGCCGGCGCGGCTTGACGAGGTCCTCCACGGTCACCGCGGCCATGGCGTTGATGCTGGTGGACGCCGTGCTGCGCGGGACGGGACCTCAGCAGGGGCGCGTGCGCGCCCCCCCAGCCCATTGTCCCCCGCCTACCTGAGGGTGCCGCTGTAGGCACAGGCCAGGAAGAGCCCGGGCACGCCGGGCAGGTCCTCGAAGATGTCCAGCACGAACAGGGGCATGTACTGGGGCGGGAGGACGCGCTGGGACCGCGTCGCGGGGCAGGGCGGGAACCTGTGCCTGCCCTGCCGCCCACCCCCGGGCCTGGAGGGTCGCGGCGTGAGGTGGGTGGTGGGCAGTGGGCGGGCGTTTGTTGATTGACTGTGTGAGTGACAGCACAGTCCGACCGCCAGGGCTCTGAATGAAGAGCAGGGGTTGTAGGGGGGGTAGGGGGCTCACCTGGTCTGGAGCGGAGATGCGCCCGGTGAGCAGAGGGTCGCAGTCTCTGTAGAACACGAACATGATGATGCCGCAGCAGGCGGCGCTGCCGACAATCAGGAACAGACCCAGCTGGTTGATGAGGATGGCTCTGGGGTGTGTGTGTGGGGGGGATGGGGCGCCTCAGCTGGGGAAGGAAACAGCCACGGCCCCCCTGGAAGCGTCCCCTTGCCCCCACCTCCAGACACTCACAGCTTGGCCTTCCGCTCCGTGCCGCAAGCCACGTAGCGCTGCACCTGAGCCTGGTTAACGCCGTACATGGAGAGCCACACCAGCGTGCCTCCCACCAGGAAGGTCCAGAAGGTGTATCGGCTCCGAGGGTCCGGGTCAAAGCTGCGTGGGGACCGCGCCAGTCGGCCACGAGAGGATGCGACACTGGCTACCTTCCCAGCGGTCCCAGAGAGCCATTCAGAACCTTAAGGGACTTTTGGAGTAGGTTTTGGAGGATGAGTAGGAGTTTGCCAGATTGATTTTTTTTTTCATGGAGTTACAAACCATTCTTTCCCTGCTTAGTCAGGAGCTCAGAGAGGCGATGCTGTCTCCTTTACCCTGTGTCCCTCTACTCCTTTTTTTGCAGTTCTGGGGAACTCAAGGCCTTTACATTGAGCTACTTCCCCAGCCCTTTTTATTTTTTGAGGCAGGGTCTCCCTAAATCGCTAAGGGCTGGAATTCGCTGGGCTGGATCTCGCGATCTTTCTGCCTCGTCCTCCCAGGGCCCGCGTCCCATACCCCATCCCTTCCTCTTAATTTCCTCACTCCAGCAGGTTGATCCGGGAGCGGTTCCGGGCCAGGCCGAGCACTTGCTGGGGCCCGCCCAGGAGCAAGATCCCGCGGGCCAGGATGGCCCAGAAGCCGCTTAGCATCACCACCACCTGGAACGCGTCAGTCCACACCACAGCCTTCATGCCGCCCTGGGGAGAGAGGCCGTGTGTCTGTCCAGGACGGGGCAGCAGGCCGAGCGGGCGTACCCAGCCTGGCTGCTCATGCTGGTTAGAATGGCAGACGCCCTTCTCTCCCTCAGTTTCCCCATCTGTAAAAATGGGGTAAATTGGATCCTCCCACCCTGTTGTGCGGATTAAATAATAAGTGACGAAGATTTGGAACAGCGCTGAGCACCCACAGGTACTCGGGGGGGGGTCACTGCGTGTATGTCATCATGCTTATGCTCATTCCGTGTCACTTTTGCCCTTCAGACCTTCCTGTCTCAGCCTCCCCAAGGCGGCCCAGGAGTTTTCTTTGGAAGTGCCCCGCCCTCTTCTTGAATCTCCCAGGGGACTGGCTCCGCTCCCGACTCTGACTCCGCCCCCAATGTAAGCCTAGCCTATCAGAGCGCCTCTTGAAGAACAAGCCCTTCCCGCAGGGCTCGCGCTAGGGCCGGCTCAAGGGGCCGGGAGCTCTGCCACATCGGAGCTGGAGCCGCTGTCCTGCAGCAAGAAAGCAAGCCTGGAGCCCGTGAGGCCCAGAGAGCAGGGAGAGGGACTGGGCGAAGCTGCGGGCGCGCATGGATTGCAGCTCCGAGCTTTTCAGATCCCTCGCTTTACAGAGAAGAAAACCGAGGCCCAGCCAGGACGGCGAGGCAGCCGGGGGTGTGGCAGGGAGACCCCGCGGGCCCAGGTGTCCCGGGCCACTGACCACAGTCGTGTAGAAGGTGCAGATGATGCCGGTGGACAGCAGCGAGGCCCAGATGTCCAAGCCAGTCACTGTGCAGAAGCAGAAGGCTCCGTGAAGCCGCTCTCACCGTGGGCCTCCCAACCCCGTCTCCCTCCAGACCCCCAGCCGGATGCCCCAGCCGCACCTTGGTTTAGGATGAGCGCGGGCGCGTAGATCACGATGCCTGTGTAGAGCACCTAGGGGGAGAGGGCGGGGCTTTGGGACCGCGCAGGGGCGGGGCCGAGTTGGATGGGGCGGGGTTCTGAATTAGGAAAAGACAGTGGGCGGAGCCAGGGGAAAGGTGTAAGCCGCGCTTGGGCAGGGTGGGGGCGTGGTCTCAAATGATTGACAGACTGTAGGCGGAGCCAGAAGAATAGTGGGGGCGGGGCTAGAGGCGGGGCGGGGCGGAGGCGGCTCACCGTGGCCAGCAGGTACTGCAGCGTCCCGCAGAGCCGCACCGCGCGGCTGAAGCGCATCTCCAGGTACTGGAAAAGGAGTCCCGGACGGGGGGGGGTGTCACTGGGGCGGGGATCCTGGGATCCCCCTCTCTCTGCTACGAGGATTCGCGCCCTCCAGCCCCAGCCTGATTGCGCGGGCCGCTTTCTTGGCTGAGGGCTTCGTGCTCCCGCTGACCCCGGTGCCCGCGGCCAGCGCCGTTGGCGCCTGCTGCATACCGGGCATGACTCCCGCCGCCTCAGTCCATCCCGGAGCAAGATCTAGCGAGGACCCCTTGCCGAAGGCGGGGAGGCGGAGCTGGCTGGAGCCCGGGCTGCGGGCGCCCGTCGGGGCGCGGGGCGGGCAGGTGCGTGCCCGTCCGGGCCCGGCTCCCGCACCTCCTGCCCCCTGCCGCCCGGGGTCCCGGAACTCGCGTACCTCGTAGGTGCTGGTGAGGCCCAGGCGGTAGAAGACCGGCAGGAAGAGCGCGGCCGTGAGCGCCGCGCACAGCACCTGGCCCAGGCACATCCACAGGAACTTGAGGCCGTAGCGCGCAGCCTCGGCCGGGACCCCCAGCACCTGCACGGCTGACATGAAGCTGGCGGCCAGCGACAGCCCCACGGGCAGCGGCCCCAGCCTGCGGCCGCCTGTGAAGAAATCGTCGGCGCTGCGCTGCCCGCCGCGCGCCAGCGCCACCCGCAGCCCGATGCCCGTGGACACCAGCAGCATCAGCGCGAAGACGGCGTAGTCCCAGGGCCCGAAGGTGGCCGGAGCCCCCGCCGCCTCGGCGACCGGCATCGGTGCTGGAGCGGGAGACCCAGGCTCGCGGGGTCTGCTCGGCGGCGCCCTCTGTCCCCGCCGTCGGTGCCCCGGGCGGCGCGGTGTTCGGCGCGCACGCCAGGCCGGGCGCCGTGGAGCTGAAAGCGGCGGGTCCTGGCCGGGGCCGCTGATTTATTGGGCTCTGGGTCAGCGCGGCTCCGCCCCTAGGCTGAGAGGCGGCGCGACCTGCACCCTTTCCAGGCTGGGACAGCGGCACTGGAGAGGCCACCGTGTGGCCACTGCCCAGACCACGGGGAGACCGCTCCGGTCCTCATCCTTGGCCCTGACCCCTGGCCAGTCCCTGTCAGCTGCTGACAGGTGGGCAGCACGCGGCCGCCTTTGGCTTTCAGCTCTACTGCGCTTGGATGCCTGGATAACGGGGAGCTCACTCTTACAGGCCCGGCTCCCATTAGGGTTGGGGTGCAGATCCCCCAGCTGGCACCCTGGACATACTCTGCCTGAAGCTGGGAGGGGCATCACCCTCGGATGGGGAGACATGGGGACTCAGGTCCTGAGTGGGGAACCTGAGGAAGCAGGAATTTGCTTCCCTTGGCCTCAGTTTCCCCACCCCGCAATCGGGGATGAGGCTGCTCTGGGGAATAGTTTGGAGCAGGCTAAGAAGCCCGTTCATTTGCTGATGGCTTTGGCAGCTGGTCACTGTCGTGAGGGTGGACCATTGGTGGCCAGGATCCCTGGAGACCCCGAGACTGAAGATGGGGAACCTAGAGGCTTGCATCTCTGGATGTTTGGTTCCCCCCGGGCCCCCAGCTCCCTGGGCTCGCTCCTCCCGAGTCCCAGGACCAAAGGACATCTTGGTGGTGGCTCCCTGCCGGCAGGACTGGCTGGTGCCCCGCTGCGCCGTCCACTCCCAGTGTCATTTGTCCAGGCTGAGCCGCACCACGGGCTCCGCAGAAGGGAGCTGGGGGCTCCTTGAGAAATGCACACAAATCCACAGGGAGGATGCAGACAACCCTCCTGCCGCGTGGGCATGGGGCTGTCCTCCCCCAGCTCTGGGGCCATTGGGCATTGGGCAGAGGACGGCTGAGGGGACACAGCACGCTCCAGGGTGCATGAGCTCGTGCCACTAAGCCAGCCACTCCAGCGGGCAGTGGTGGGAGACAGGGACAGCCTAGGAGGGGTGAGGCCTGGGAGGGGACCTTCCGGGGCAGTGGGGCCCGCAGGTGGGGAAAGGGCCGAGGAGTCTGGTGTGGCGGCGCACACCTGTCACTCCTGTGCACAGGAAGGGGAGGCAGGCAGGAGTTCGATGGGGGAGGGGCCAGACACCGGGGGCAGTTCCGAGGGTCCTGGGAGCCAGTGCAGAGCCTCATGGGAGTTCTAGTCCCCCCCAAGTCAGCTGGAGGTGCGTGGGTGTCCCACTTTCTGAGCAGGGAACCAGTGTGTGGGCCCATCTCCACCTGAAACCTGGGGACACCGGGGTCCTCGAAGCCCTACAGGGGCCAAGGGGGCTTCGTGGCTGCTGTGACTCCAGTGTGACCTTCTGGGGGTGACCACAGACCCTGAGGTGGGATGTGAGCCTGCCTTGGGGGTGGAGGCCCCCTGTAATCCCCTCCCTGGTGGTTGTGGTGCTGGCGGTGCTTGGTACAGGTTCCCGTGCCTCCACACTTAGCTCAGTGGCTGTCCTCAAACCCCTTGGCTCTGAGGACCATGGCAGTACCTCGATGATCACTGGGCAGATGGCAATGGCCCTAGCCCCTAGGAGCATCCAGGTGGCACCTAGCTGCATTAGGAGGGCTGTGTCCCTGTGCCTGAGCAGGGTGGGTCTTCCCCATGAGGAAAGCCCAGGGTCTGTGCCCTACTTTTCCCCTTCTATGTGGTAGCAGCCCCCACAGCAGCTAAGGAGCAACGGAACATCAGGTGTGGTGTACACTCCTGTAATCTCAGCTGCTTGAGAGGCTGAGGCAGGAGGATCTCAAACTAGGTGTTTGGAGGACCAAAGCCCATGGGTGGAAGCAGAGAAATAGGGGTGGGGGAAGCGCATGCAGATGGACACAAGGTAAGGGGGTAACCTGAAGCCCAAGTTGAGTGGATGGAGGTACAGTGGGGGAACAGAGCTGGGGACCACCTGGCTTCTCTGGTCCTTGGGCCTCAGGCCCCCTCCAAACAGGCCCAGAAGCTGGTGTCCCATGAGTCTCTGGCCCAGGCAGGGGGATGATGGTGGCAACTCATCCCTTGCTGAGCTGGGTCTTGCTTCTGCCTGCTCAGGACACCTAGAGCCTGAGGGTACCAGACAATCAAGACAGGCAGGGGTCCCCCTTGGCACAGCTAAGGAGCCAGGGACATAGCACCACACCCACTGGAGCATCACATCTAACAGCTCTGGAGCACAGTTCCGTGTGTGGTATTTATCTACAAATGGCACCTATCACTACTGCTGTCACATGGCACCACGACTGAAAGGATGGCTGGGAAATGTATTTTTCCCTGAGGCTTCTCACTAGGCAGCTGTTACTGACAAAGAAAAGTGCCCTATGTAGGACTAGATGTTTGTGCCTAAATCCACAAGGTTAACACAAGCGTGCACAACTTCAGCAAAGGCATGGCTAGGGCTGGGGATTTAGCTCAGTGGCTTAAGCGCCTGCCTGGCAAGCGCAAGGTCGAGTTTGATCCCCGGTACAAAAAAAAAAGGCATGGCTAGTCCAGCACGGGGCTGAGATGGCACAGATGTCAGACTACAGCAGAGCACTGGGTACCCGCCTTCCTTGATACTGCTAGGGTTTGGCACTGCTATGCATGCTGAGGCACAAGGGTACCACTGCCCAGGGCCATGCCGTATGGGCTGTGGCAGCAGAGGGCCCTGCTCACTGCCCTGAGTGACCCCTGCACTCTGCAGCTAGGGCAGTCGCATCACTATCATGGACACTGAGGCCACCTCTGGGGGCCCTCCCAGGCCAGCCATCAGACGGGACTGGTGCGTGCCTGGGATTCTTGGTTCCTAGGAGATGGTGCTGAGTCCAGGCTATAAGCTCCTTAAGTGGATTAGAGCAGCAGCAGTAGCTGTGCAGCTGGGGTCTTGCGCTGAAGGAGCCCCAGGCTCCTTCTGCAAGGCCTACAGGAGCAGTGCCCAGCTGGGTGGCCTTTCGGGGACCCCTTGCTGTGCTCCAAGGACGCAAAAGAAAACAGTGGCCAGGTACAAGCGCTGAGTTTATTGGCACAGCCCTGGCCGCTTCTAGAAGAAGGTGTTGGGCCTCTTGGTGGTGAAGCGGGGCTTGTGCTGGCGACGCAGGACCCGGTGGGGCAGCGGGAACTTGATCTTGGAGTCCTGTGGGGAAACAGGGGTGAGGGCCCTTGCTGGCTGCTCTGGGACTCACCCAGGCGTGGCTGCCCGTGTCCCCCCCACCTGGCCCTGCGTCAGCGGCACTCACGTGGAACTGCTTGACGGCTGGCCGGCGGCACTTGCTGGCTGCGATCTCCTCCACCTTCATGATCTGGATGGAGTGGGCACGGGCACGGTGCCGGGCACCCATGTCCCGGTCTGTAGGGTATGGGGGACATGGTGCTCAGGCCAGGAGTTCAAGGACCATGCCCGCAAGGGGTGTGGAACCTCCAAATTCACTTTGGTGGGCACGGCCACAGCCCACCAAAGGCGACGAGATTCACTTGCTATGTGCACCCCTGTTTAAACCGCCACTACGGGAAGTGGTGGTTCTTGGGTTGAGGTGCGAGTTGGCTGGAGGCTGGCCCCAGACAGGGCCCCTGAGACCCACCCTAGCCACCTGCTTACAGCACTGGGTGACGGCGCCCGCTGTGGTCAGGTCTCGGTACTCCCGGTACATGTTGTGGGTGCCACTGCGGGAGTCATAGCGCAGCCAGATGCCGAAGTTTTTCACCCGCAGCGGGGACTTCTCAAATACCTGACATCATGGGGACAGAGGACAGCAGTCACTGGAGCCCCCTGGGGGCACTCTGCAGCCTCAGTGGCCCAACCTCGAGCCCACAGGACTCTTTGGGGAACTCGAGTTGTGGGTGGTTCCCTTGACAAGAGTGCACAGCCAGCTTGAGCTGGGCTGCCCCCACCTGCCCACAGTAGACGATCTCTCCCGAAGACTTCTTCATTTTCTTCAGCTGTGACACAAAATACCAGAACCGGGACTTGGCGACCACATGGTTGGGTGCAAAGATCCGCATGCGGTAGAGAGGCGGCGCGCTGCACTTTGGGGTGGGCAGGCAGCGCCCCACCACCTTGTATTCCCGGAGCTGAAAGGGAAGAGCTAGGGTGGGGCCTCCACTCAGGGCCCCAGGACCCTACAGCTGATCGAGTGTCACCCAGCACACCCAGGGTGAGGACCGCTAATAACCCTGACTAGGGGCCCAGGCCAGCAACTTCCTTTCTGCACTCTGTGGCTCACAACAGTCTGAGAGACAGTGACACCCTGGGTTTTCGGAGCCTACTCCAGGCAGAAGCAGGACAAGAGCCCAGGTCTGTCCTGAGCTGTGGGCCCCAGCCCTGAGACACGCCCCCTACCCCTGCAGGGGTAAAGTTGTCCAGTCTGGTGGCAGCCCTGCGATCTCCACAGGCTGAGAAAACAAGACAGAAGGAAGGCAAGTTCAAGGCAAACCCAGGCAACTTAACAGGAACTTGTCTCAAAATAAAGAACTGGGAGCCAGGGTTGGTGGTGCATGCCTATAACCCCAGTATCTGAGAGGCTGAGGCACGAGGATCGCCACAGGTTCAAAACCAGCCTGGCATACGTAGTGAGTTCAAGGTCAGGGCAACCTGAACACAGAGCAAGAACCCATCACCCCCCCCCCCAAATAAACATGCGGTGGGGACTTAGCTCAATGGCATAAGCACCTGCCTAGCAAGCACAAGGTCGTGAGTTCCATCCCTGGTACCAAAAAAACCAAAACAAAACAGTCCTGGGGCTGGGCATTCGGGGGGTGACTGTAATCTTGGCACCTTGAGAAAGTTAAGTTGAAGAATTAGTAGAGGTTCAAGCCCAGCCTGGGAAATGTATTGAAACCTTGCCTCAAAATAAAAAAAAGACCGGCGAAGTAGCACACCATGAAGGTCCTGGCTTCGATCTTTGGAGGGAGGGAAAAAACTGCTAAGTGTGGACACTGTCAAGTCCCTCAGGGAACGACCTTTCTTTACTTGTTAACATCGAATAGAAATAACCAGGAGGACCTTCCCCGGACTCCTGACCACCTCGCTCGCCTGGCGAGGAAAGCCAGGCTGTAGACTCTCGCGGAACCCATCGTCCAGCTTCGTTCAGTGCGGACGATGAGCCCCGCGCTGCTTATTTCTGCTGCAGGTCTGTGATTCTCTTCTGCTTCCCCGGTCGTGCTGTGTCTCTTCCCACACTTTGCAGGCAAACTGCGGCTCCGTGGCTCGGGCAGGCACGTGGCATAGCCCTGTGAATCCTGCTTCCTGTAACCCTCCCCGGGAAACAGACCCAGCCCCTCCGGTGGCGCGATCGCTCCTTGGCCAGCCAGGCCCGGCCCGGTCTCCCCACGCGGTGCCGCAGCGGCCGCCATGTTGCGGGCGTGTAAAGGCAGTGGCGCGCGGTCAGAGGAACCTGGGGGCGCCGCACCACCGCCCCGGCCCGCCACACCTCCTCGGGCTCCCGATGGGGCCTGCGCCGCGCTGCCCGGCCCCCGACCCCGCCGCAGGAGCCTTACTGTGCCCGAAGCCTTCATGGCGATCCCTTCCCGCTGGCAGCCACCCACAAAAAGGAAGTCTTTTACTTAGCGCAGACGCTCACCACGATTCACTGCCGGAAGTCCCGCCCTCTCAGTGTCGCGAGCCTATTGGTTTTTTGTTCCTGCACTCAAAGAGATCGGCTTGTTCATTGGCTCCGAGTCTGCCTACAAACGCTCAGTACACCTCTCTGTGCATTTCCCAGAAGGCAGCGCAGCTAACAGGTTCCTCAGAGTCCCTAAGGCACGTCAGCACGCGTGGCACGCTGGGAGTTGTAGGCAATCTGATCTCCTCGGTGGGTGTGTTCCTATTTCCTGATGCTTTCCTGATATCCCTATTTCAGGCCTCTTCTCAAACAGGTGTGTCAAGGAGGTCTCAAGCTGTGTGCCTAAGATTTGTGGCAAGGTTGTGGCACGCGTGCCGCAGCAGGCACACAGAGCCTGATCTGTCCGCATGTAAGCCAAGTCTCCCCAGCATCACCCCAGCAATGCAGCAACTGCGGTTCATCTAGGGGGAATGCGCATGCTCGGAAGGAAATAGCTGCGCCAGGCGATGATGTCTGGAGCTGCGACGCTTCAGAGTTTTTGCTTGGACCATCAGTGCGCAGCCAAGGATATATATTATATATTTGCTTGGACCGGCTGTGTTTTAATATATTTACTTTTTATTAATGCAAGATTTTAGATTTTAATTTTCCTATGAAAAATTGAAATGTAATATCTAATAGCAAAGAGACGTTCTAATTGAGAGACTGAGATTCTTGGATTGTTGTGCTGGCCCCTGGCATATTTGAATCGGAAGCACCCTGTTTATGAAAACAAGAGGAAGGGTAGATATTTGCTTGGACCGGCTGTGATTTTAGAAGCCCCTACAAGGTAGGAAATGGTTTCAGATGGCTTTTTCAGAGCAGGCCAGAAGCTGATGGTCAGTGGAACATCGCCCCCTTGCGCTGGTGGTCAGCAAATTCTAGAGGAATTTCAGCCAGGAATCACGGCCATGGATTGTGCATTCAGGGAATATTCAGTTCTTCAGTGTTAACTATTTTTGGTATAGAGATACTTTATATCGCGTACTTCGTTTTAAAAATTTTTTTTTATGTTTTTGTAGACTCCAAGCCTTGAACCCTACCAAAATGACTACACCAAGAAAAGCAAAACTGAAAACAGATAGTGGAAGAGCCTTCCAAGAGGCCTGGACAGAGTCATTTGGGGTGATTGAACGCAATGGTAAAGCGTTGTGTGTTCTGTGTAATGTAAGTGTTGTGTGTCGCACCTCAAATGTCAGACGGCACTTTGACACCAATCACAAAAGTGTGGCCAAACTTGGTGAAACTGAAAGGAAAGAGGTTCTTGAAGGGAAGCTGAGGAAATATCACGCTCAGTACCTGACTGCCGCCAGCTTTCAGATTTCACTGTGCATAGCGAAACATGGTAAGCCCTTCTCTGATGGGGATTTTATCAAGATGGCTATGCTGTCTGGGAGTAATTCCCTTTTTCACAATTTCCCAAACAAAGATAAAATTATGCAACGCATCTCTGAAATGCCACTTAGCAGAAATACTGTTAAAGATCGAGCCCTGTGCATGCCAAGCGATGTGAGTCAGCAGCTCACCACTGACTTACAGAGGGCGGCCTGTTACTCCCTGTGTTTGTATGAGAGCACAGATATAAATAATCGTGCGAGGCTGGCGGTGATTTTACGTTATGCTGTTGGTGACATCATGAGAGAAGAGCTGGTGAAGCTGGTGTCTTTGCCTGGAAGAACACAAGGGATCCATGTCTACAATGCAGTGATGGAGGCTTTTTTGTCCCAAGACATCAGGCCAGAAAAAGTGGTTTCAGTTACAAGTGATGGGGCGCCTTATGTAGTGGGGGCGACTTCTGGCTTCATTCAGTTCTTTGTTAAAGAAGCGAAACATCCAATCATTCCATTTCACTGTATTATACATCAGGAATCCCTTTGTGCCGAGGCAAGTGGTAAAAAATTAGACAATATCCTCAAAGATGTCACAAAAATGGTGAATTATATCATGGCTCATGCTGTGAATTCTGGACAGTTTCAAACACTTCTTGCTGCAGTTTGGGAGCAGTATAATGGTTTGAGGATGCACAGCAGTGTCCGGTGGCTGAGCAGAGGTCACGTCCTGGAGAGATTCGTAGCCTGCTTGGAGGAAGTCAGGCTGTTTATGAATGGAAATGGGCAGAGATACCCACAGCTCTCTGATACGGTCTGGCTCACCAGTCTCATGTTTTTCACAGATTTTACAGTACACTTCAACATGCTGAACAAAAAACTACAAAGCATAGGGAAAACGGCGGAGAGGATGTTTTGCGATATCAAAACATTTGAGAGAAAACTGCAGGTTTTTGAAAGAGACCTTGAAAGTGGGCGGCTGAAATATTTTCCAAATTTGAAAATGCATTTGGAAAATTCTCCATTTGCTGACAGCCCTTCAAGCCATCAGGAAACCTGCAAGGAATTTTCTAGGGCGGTAGCAGCTGCAAAGGAGAATTTTGCTAAGAGATTCTTACAGTTCCGTAAGATGGAGACAACCCTGTGTTTTCTTACTTCTCCAGATAAAGCCAGATTCGAAGAACTCCATCTCTCCTGCTTACGCTGGTTAGATTATGGAAATCTGGAAATGGAGCTAGTGGAATTTCAAAAAAGCTCTATCTGGAAAGATAAATTCTGTGACCTGCGTGCAACTCTTGAGAAGATAGAGAAGACAGAGTGTGAGTGTCAGACAAAGGACGGCATAGTTGGCAGCTCTGAAAATGAGATCCTGAAAGTGTGGAATTCTTTGCCAAATAACTTTAAGTCGATGAAAGCCCTCGCGATTGCTTTTCTGACTTTGTTTGGGTCCTCTCATGCTTGCGAGCAGCTGTTTTCGGCTTTGAATTACAGTAAGTCCCTGATTTAAGAACAGGCAAGGTGTGAACTTTGACGGATGCAAACCAACCTGGCGTTAGGCGTGCTCATGGGTGTGAGTGAGTCCCAGCGTCACTCTCGTGCCTGCCTGATGTTGCCATGGTGCTGCGACAGTGTGCAGCATTACAGTGCTCAGCCAAGCCCAGAAGTGAGATGCCAAGCCCTGGTGCTGCGATGGGGCCAGCTGGGGGACCGCAGAGCAGTGGACTTGGCGGGTTTGTGTCACAGGCCTGTGAGATTCACGGCATTGCACTTATGAGTGAACCTGACTTTCCAGTGTTCCTCCAGAGTAGAACTTGGTTCTAAATCTGGAACTTACTGTATAGCACTTTGGGTATAAGAGAAACAAACTGATGAACAGGTGACAGACGTGCTGTGTGTATTTTTTGATGGGAGTGGGTACCAGGGATCAAGCTCATGACCTCACGCTTGCCAGGCAGGTGCTCGTGTTGCTGAGCTACGTCCCTGGCGCAGTGCTGTGTGTACTGCTCTCAAACTAAGGGGGCAGAAGCCAAGGCGTGCAAACGATGAGCATGCCTGCAGCGGCAGGAATCACACAAATTGTGCGAAAGCATGCCTAGTGCAAACTTTTATCTTTCAATAGAAAGATATGACTTTTATGACCAAAGATGTTAATGTATGAGGTTTTTTTTTTTTTTTTTTTTTGGTCTTTTGGAGACAGGGTCTGGCTATGCAGTTCAGGCTTTCTTCAGCTCACAATGTAGCCCAGGGTGGCCTGGAACTCTTAGCGATCCTCCTGCCTCAGCCTCCTGAGTGCTAGGATTACAGATGTGTGCCACCATGCCCGGCTATGAGTTGTTTTTTTATAAACTAAAACCCTCAGTATCCAGGTTTAATTGCAGGGCTGGCACTTTGCAATAAGTGAGTGGTTTTGGGTTGCAGTTTGGGTGCTGGTCTCTGAAAGGTTCACAGTCATGGACTGCAGAGTTCCCATTTGGGAGAAAACCATCTTTTCTCCTAGTGATGTTCAGCACGAACCTAAGTGCTGGAATGTGCCTTCTTCTTGTTCGGGGTCTGAGCTGTGTTGGTTTGGTGAGCAGAGACTCGAACTCTACCCCCTCACTCCCTTTTTCCAGGTCTTAGGGTCTGGGGCAGGGAGGGTTAGTGGCCCCGGAACCGATCAGATCTGGGCCCAGAAGCTTGGGCGCCGTCTGCTCAGCTTGGGTGCCGACTGCTCAGAGGAGCAGGGTCCCAGCCCCAGGACAGAAAAACAAAAACAAAAACAAAAAGCAAACAAAACTGGATCCATCTGGTTGAGCACTTTTCTCAGGCATAAAGAAGCCGTGAGCCCTCCAAGGAGAAAAGCAAACAAAGTGCCCCTACCCCCGACGAATTAATAATAATAATAATAGCTTAACTGAGATACAACTCACTGAATTGCATAATCCCCTGAGCACAGAGGGATGCACCTGACATCCCAGCTGCTAAGGAGCCTGAAACAGGAGGGCCATTTAAGCCCAGGAGTTTGAGGCCAGCCTGGGAAGCATAGAGACTCATCTCAAAATAACTAAATCGTACCATGCATGGTTGCCAGTATATTGCTGACACATTCACATTTACTTGGCATAGGCATACTTGGGTAATCGATTCTGTCATTTAATTTTTTTATTCTTTTTTTTTTTTTTTGTGACTGTCTTGCTGTGTAGCCCAGGCTGGCGGGGAACTGGCAGCGATCTCCTGCTTCAGCCTCCTGAGCGCTGGGCTCCCAGGTGTGCTGCGGGCGCTGGGCGCTGGGGAGCCTCCACATTTCAGCTCCTGAGAAGGCGCTCACCCTCCTCTCTGTGGCTATGTCAGTTTTTGCTTTTCTGGATTATTCGGCTCCGGACAGGATGGAGGAAACCAGTCTTTTAAAAAAATTTTTAAAAAAATTTTATTTAAAGAGAAAAAACAAAAAAGAAAACAACCAAACAAAACAGAAAAAGGGTAGCAACAATGCAGAATTCCAAAGGCAAAAAATAAAAGAACAACAAGAACAACAACCAAACAAAAACACTAAGAAATCGCCACTTGATAAGTTAATGTACTCTCATCATTGGAAGTAGATGTTCAAGTTAAAAAATTAAAGCATACAAAGTAGACATTCAAACAGTGAGACTGTTAACAGTTCTGCTCAACAATCTAACAAAAACAGTAATATAGACATCTATCTTACACACTTAAACACACATGCAGTTATATCCTTTAGAGCACTTTCTTTTCCCCTCTCTTTTTTTTAAATATATTTTTTAAAAATTTTATTTTAAGGGGGTAAAATTAAACACAACAAAACAGAACAGAATAGGACATAAGAAAGCATAAATGTCAAAGCTAGACAACCAGGGATCTTCACTATCTGTCATATTGTCTCTTGTTTTCTTCCAAACGGTTGTCCTTATCCTTGCATATGGAGAGCTCATACTAAATAACATAGCCAATATTTTCACAAGATGTGTAGTTCACTGGTTCCCACTTGCTAAGGGGGGGGCACAGGACAGGGGAAGGGTGACATGAGATGTTTGATTCTCAGCCCGTGCACCGGCAGGCTCACAGCCGCCCCCTAGAGAGGGGGGGGATTTCCTTGTTCTCCCGGCACCCCAGTCAACCACACTGTGCAGATCCCGACGCACCAGGGTCTCTCTCCTGCAGGCCCCCTAAAGTCTGCCATACTCACCTGCTATTTCTTTCTGATGAATTGACCATTCCATTTCCAAAGTTCTGAAATGGCCAACAGACCACAGAAAGAATTCTCTTTAGGCTCCTGTTTGAAACCAGCAGCTACAGCGATCTGCTGGCTTTGCTTCAGGGCCACTATTGGCTATTTCTATATCATCTTGGCAGATGAATCTATGGAAATTCTTTGCCTTTTCTTCCCCCAGGACTGGGGATTGAATTTAGGTCTTTCACACAAAGTTCCATCCCCAGTCCTTTAAAAAAATTTTTTTTTTGAGACAGGGTCTCACTAAGTTGCTAAATTGTCCAGGCAGGGCTGGAACTCGGGATCTTCCTGCCTCAGTGTCCCACAGTGTGGGGAATGACTGCCTTGATGGAGTTCTTGCAGGCAAAAGTTTATTTATTTATTCATTTATTTAGAGACAGGGTCTCGATATGTAGCCCAGGCTGCCCTTCAATTCGCAGCGATCCTCCTGCCTCAGCCTCCCGAGTATTGGGATTACAGCTGTGTGCCCTCCATGGCAAAAAGTGTAATTTTTATGAAATCAAATTTACCTTTTTTTCCCACTTTGCGTTGCTTGTGCCGGATCTAGGGAGCTGTTGTCTAATCCGAAGTTCCGCTCTGCACGGCCGTGTTTATTGGGAGAATTTCACAGCTCTAGGCTTCACCTCCAGCCTTCGGGGCCTGGACTCCTTCCCTAGACCTGGCAGGTGGGGGCGATTCCACCAGAAAGGCGCTGCCGCCCGTGTCCACCAGGGGGCAGTGGCAGCTCGGGTTGGGTTTACCCAGCGGCCTGGGAGTCGGACCCCAGTTGGGGTCGATGCAGGTGCAAATCCCACCGATTGTTCTCTGGCGCATGGTCGCGCGGGCCTCACTTTCTCCATCCGTAAGTTTCTCCCCAGCTGCGGGGAGGGGACGGGCGGGTAGGAGGCGATGCTGCAAGCCCTTGACCTTGCAGGAACACAGTCGCCTTTGGAGGGGGTTGAGGGGGAAGAGAAGCCCGGCCCTGGCCTTGAACCCGCCGGTCCGCGAGGCCTGGTCAGGGTGACCGCACAGCTGGAGACCCGGACGCGCATGTCCAAGGCTTAGCCCGATTTGCGTTCAGAAGCTGTGTGCGTGAAGCAGGAGCCCCTGGACCTTAGGGCCAGACCCCGCCTTGGAAAACCAAAAAACAACCTCCCCCAGGGACCCCAAAACAGAAAACCTCCAGGGGCACTGCTATGGGGCAGCGCTTGCCCAGCAAGCCCGAGGTGCTCAGGTCTATGCCAAGGACCCCAGAAACAAAACAAATGAAGGGAGACAAGAGGGGAGCGGTGGTGCATATGACCTGGCTACTTAGGAGGCTGAGGCAAGACGGTCTAAAGTTTGAGGCCAGCCTGGACAATTTATTTTTATTTTTTATTTAATTTATTTAATTAGTTTTTTGACACAGGGCTTCACTATGCAGTTCAGGCTGGCCTTGAAGTCACTTTTGTAGCCCAGCCTAGCCTCGAATTCACAGGGAGCCTCCTGCTTCAGCCTCCAAGTGCTGGGATGACGGGCGTGCGCCACCACACCCTGGTATACACTAACAAATGAATAAACGAAGGGCTGGAGATGCAGTGCAGTACTTCCCGGGTTCAGGGTTCCCGGGTTCCCGGATTTCTTCCTCAGTGTCCAGGAAGAAAACTAAATCAAAATAAAAACTCAGGAACTAATGGGGAAAATGGACAAAAATAAGATAAAAATTAGAAAAATACACAGCCTTTTCCTGGGTGACCCATCGTCCTTGGGGGAGAGAGCAGAGCCGGTCCCCCCCCATCTTGTCGTCAGGCTGCAGATGTCTGTGCCTCAGTGCCCCTCCTGTGACCGGGGATCACAGCCTCACTGCTCTGTTTTGGGCAGGGCCGGGGTGAGTGGTTCATGGCTCCCGGGCCCCATTGATGCGCATGCGCTCCTGGCGTGCAGGATTTAACGCCGAAGTGGTTTTTTTTTTTTTTTTTTGTTATTTCCTGGTCAACCTTTGGCCCGCAGTTCCAACAACTCGTTCTTTTCCCCGCAGTGAGATAGGTTTCATTTCAAAACCAAATATTTATCTTTCAAACAGGATTATGATAAAATGCTCGACAGACTAAAAAACGGGATAGGAGAGACGCAGCAGGAAACGCCTCCCTCCTTTGCCCACCGGGGCTCCCCGGCTCCCTTCTGCAGTGAGACCCCTCCAGAGACTGCCAGCTGGGGGTGGCGGCGCACGCCTGTAGTCCCAGCACTGGGGAGGCTGAGGCAGGAAGATCTCAAGTTTGAGGCCAGTTTGGGTTACCCAGTGACACCCTGTTTCAAAATAAAACCAAAAAAACTGGACGTGTAGCTCAGGGCCTAGCACGCGTGAGGTCCTGGGTTCCATTCCCAGCTCAGCAAAAAACAAAAAGCCATGAGGCATAAAAAAAAAAAAAAAAACACCCTGAGAAAAACAAGCAAAAAGGGAGGGTGCCATGATGAATATTGAGATATGCATGTTATTTCTGGACAGCCCAGTTCCTGGAGGCAACAAAAGCGAGTTTCCCTTTTCTTTCTTTGCTTTTTCGTGTGCTGAAGTGGAACCCAGAATGAATGATGCCCTCTGGGTGGACACGAGCATTGTCTCACCGTGACTTTGCTTTGCGGTTTGTTGATGACTAATAATACTGCGTGTCTCTCCGTCTGCTGACTGACCTGTTATAGACCTCTGTGGTGAAAGGTCTGTTTAAATCTTGGGGCTATTTTCTTTTGTTCACGGGGACCTTCACCCTAGCTGTGAAGACAGGGTCTCCCTAAGTAGCCCAGGCTGGGCTGGAACTTGCCATCCCCTGCCTCAGCCTCCTCCCAGAGTGCTGGTGTGACAGGTGTGCACCACCGTGCCCGATTTGGCAGTTTTCTTGTTGAGTTGTTTGTCTTTTGTTTTCAAGCTGGGCGTATTCTCTGCATACGGTGGTCTGTACATATCCACAGTGTGGTGACCCCAGGTGCACCAAAGTCCCGAGTTGCTGGAGCGCCTTCACATCTGCCCGGAATCCACGCACATCCCTCACCCTCCTGCTGACTTTCTACAAACTCTACGCAGCTTCTGACATAAATGATAGGTAAATTGTCGCTACACTTTATTGCTCAGGAAGTAAGAGCAGTAAAAAAAATGTCTGTGCAAAGTCAGTATGGAAGCTGGGTGTGGTGGCGCACACCTGTGATCCTAGCACTCGAGAGGCTGAGGCAGGAAGATTTTTGTGAGTTCAAGGCCAGCCTGGGCTACAAAGTGAGTTCACATTCAGCCTGAACTGCATAGCGAGACCCTGTCTCAAGAAGATGAAAAAACAAATCAGTATGGATTAGTTTTTTTTGTGATTCTTTTCAGGGCAATTGATCCCCAGGCCCGAACATGCTAGGCATACCCTCTGCCCTCAATCTGCTCCCTGGGCCTTGGCATAGGAATTTTTAGGTGATACATATTGCCCATAGCAATATTTTAACTTTTTTCTTTTACTACTGCTACAAATGACATTAAAAATAATTTTTTTCCCATTTTCCATTTTTTCTGGTGATAAGAGTTTAATGTAGCTGGCTTGGTGGTGCATGCTTGTAATCCCTGCTACTTGGGAGGCTGAGATGGGAAGATTTTTGAGTTCAAGCCTGGCCTGGGTAACTGAGAGAAAGACCCTGTATCAAGTAAAGAGTCAGGCATGCTGACATGCACCTGTCATCCCTGACTTGGGAGGCTGAGGCAGGAGCGTTACCATGAGTTTGAGGCCAGCCTGGATTACACAGTGAGACCCTCTCACAAAAATTAAAAAAAAACCAAAATACAATACCTCTGTTAAAATATATATATACATATATATGCATGCATATATATAAACTGCAAGTTAGGACACAAAATCAGTTTAAAACATTTTTTTCCCTTCGCAAGACACAGTAATCCCAGGCTGTTCCTGTTCCTTGCAAATGGACCCCAGCCACTTTCTTCACTGAGAAAATGGGTTTTTCCTGCTACCTGTGATGACTGTCTCCTGTGCATGTGTCATCACCCCTTCCTCCATGAAAGAGACCGCATTTTCATCTCCTGTTTCCAGAGATTTACAAATTCTGCGATTCTCCCGCTCAAGGTTCCCATAACGTGCTTAGCCACAGTCACCAAGCCACTCATTAATTTTTTTAGACAAGACGTTGCTATGTAGCCCCGGCTGGCTTTGAATTTACAGCGATCCTCCTGGCTCAGTTTGGGATGACAGCCATGCACTACTAGCCTAGCCTGGGTGGGTTTTTTGTCTTTAAATCTTGTCTGTTTTGCTCTGTTGGCTGTTCCTCAATCTACTCAAGTTGACACATCATGATGAATTCATGCCACCTTCCAAAACACCCGAGATCGATCCCTTATGCGATTTACAGACGCTTTGCAAAACTGCGCAAAACCTCCCAGGCCATATCCTACAGACCAGGTCCCAGACAGCGGCTCCCAGCCAGGCCACGCCCCCACCAGCCTGACCACGCCCCCAGGGACCACCTCTTCTGGCCAGCCCCCACCCCAAAGTGGCAGAGCTGGTCACCTTTCAAAAGTCCTGACCATGAAGCCGTGAGGTCCTTGGGGACTCTTTCCATCCACACTGTGACACCCGTGACGGTGACACAGATGGGCGAGGGCACAGCTCTTTTTGAAACAGAACGTGTGTATGCCCAGGTTACAAGGGAATTTTCTCAGAATGACACAGAGACTCCTGAACAACACAGATCGTAGAAGCTGGCGTGGGGGTGCACACCTGCGATGCCTGCATTAGGAGGCTGAGGCAGGGGGGTGTTGGAGAGTTTGAGGCCAGCCTGAGCTATCTAGTGCGTTCAAGGCCAGCCTGGACTCCATCGGGAGACCCTGTTTGCAAAAAAGCAAAAAGCAGAAAGATCCAAGTGCAGTGGTACACACCTATGATCCCAGCACTTTGGGAGGCTGAGGCAGGAGGATCACAAACCCAGCCTGGGGTCAATTTAGTGATTAGCAGCAGGACTCTGTCTCAAAATGAAAGATAGAAAGGACTGTGGATTGTCTGAATGTGAAGGCCCTGGTTTCAATCCCATTGTCACCAAAAAAAAAAAGGTTTTTTTTTTTTTTTTTTTTTTTTTGATACCTGAATCACAGGTTGCTTTTGTTGGATGGGTTCTGGGCTTTGCCCTGGAAGTTCCTCACGGGGCTGTTGCTGTGGCTGAAGGTGCCACCTTGGTCTCAGCCCTACTTCCTTGTGGCTTATGCTCAAGCATGCTGGACATGGACGCCCGGGAGTCCTTCATGCCCCAGAAACTCTCTGACCTTCTGGCTGCTGCAGCGTCTCTGAGGCCAGGGTGGGGAGCCACCTGGAAGTGAAATGGAAATTCTGCAGCAGAGCCTGGCTGGGCCTCTGACCCCCTGCTTTGTGGGCCCTGTCCCCTGTCCCGACCCTTGCCGCCCACCCTTTGCCAACCTGAGGGGCGCTGTGTCGCTGACAGCCTGGCCTTCCCGGGATGTCCTGGTCCATCCACCTCCCTGCCTGCCCGGGGCTCCGAGGGCCCCTGGCGTAACTACTGGGTGACACTGTCTCATCACCTCTTTTGTTTATGTTGAGACTTTCAGCTGCCCTGGGCAGGGGCTGGGGCTGCTGAGTTTCTGTTGAGGAGTTTTGTTTGGTTTTTGGTCTCACTATCTGGCTCCGGCTGGCCTCGAGCTCACGCTGATCCTCCTGTCTCAGCCTCCCAGGTGCTGGGATGACAGACGTGTGCCACCTCACCTGGCTGTTTGGTTTTGGAGGACCTGGCCCAGGGCCTTAGTCCTGTGCCCCAGGTCCTCGGAGAAGGCTCTCGAGGGAGGACTAAGCTGTGCCCAGGGCAGCTGCCGGGCCTCCTGCCTTAGCCAGGGCAGCTGGTTCCCCTCACCGTGTTTCACGGGACTTTCACAGTGGACATAACCCATGCGTGTGTAGGAGGGTAAACCGAGGCACCAGGCTTGCTGGGCCAGGAGCCAACCTACAGACTGCTGAGAGTCTGACGGGGCCGGCGGCAGTCACCCCTGTCACCTCCTGCCCGAGCCCGCCCCTCCCTCCTCCTCTCAGGGGCCTGACTTTCGGTAAATTACAGCGCTCAGGAAGCAGAGGAGCCCACACAGGAAGGCGGCAGTGGGACTTTCCTGTCTCTGCCTCCCAGCCTGCCTTCCTGTCGGCGGCCCAGGGTCCCCGCGTGCCAGGTAAGAACTGGCGGGCTCCTGTTTCTGGCCAACCACTGCGGGGTGAGGAGACGCACGGCGGCTGGGGGACGGCGGGCTGCTGGAAGGTTCTGGGGCCTCTCAGGCCCTTCTCTGGGTGTCGCTCTGACCCCTCTCGCTAGAGCCCGGGATCCCCGCCCTTGCGCGAGGGCCAGCCTGGCGCATGCGTCCTGGGCTGCTGTGTGTGTGTGTGGGGGGCTGGGGGGGACGACACGACTGCGGTCTCATTTTAGATCCCGGGCTGGAGCAGAGGGCCAGGGACTTTCCCTTTTTCACTGTCGCTAATAACAGGAATAATAATTATGTTTCCTGCTGGGCGTGGTAGTGCAGGCCTGTAATTCCAGCCACTTAGGAGGCTGAGGGGAGGATCTCAAATCCAAGCCCGTCCTGGGCAGTTTACTGAGATCCATACTTAACCCTACACAGTGCTGGGGGCGTGGCTGGGTGGCAGAGCGCCTGGGTTCTCAGGATGCCCTTCCCTCCCCACTGTCCCCTCTCTGTGGTTCAACAGGCGTTTACTGAACCCTGGCCGAGGGTTACACGAAGCCAGTCGGATTAACCATGGTGATTCTTGGAGCCTGGGCTATGCCTAGGCAGCCACTTTGCCTTGAGGGAGGGGAGTCAGCACCCCCGCACAGTTGCAGGAGGGGTCCTTGAGGGTCTTTGCACTGCAGGGACCATGCCACTGGAATTTGGAAGCGCTGAGATTTGAACCCAGACTCTGAGGTTTTCACTCACCTCGCCAGTAGGAAGCTTTTACTGTGAATTTCCTAAAATATTAATCCTGTGTTTTCAACTGCGAATGGGGGTGCACACCTGTCATCCCAGCACTCTGGAGGCTGAATCAGGAGGATCACTGTGAGTTTGAGCTAGCCTGGGCTACACAGTGAGCCAGCCTTGACGAAATAGTGAGACCCTATCCTAAAAACCAAAACAACAACAGCAACAACAACAACAAAACCTGTGTCCCACCCCAACCAGTGTGTGGATGGGGGTATTTTGGAACATAATTTTTGGCCTTGAACTCCTTGTATAGCCCAGACTGGCCTCGGACTTGCCACAGTCCTCCTGTCTCAACCTCTGGGGTTTTATTTTGTTTTGTCCTATAGAAGATTGAACTCAAGACCTCTCACTGATCCACACCGTAGCCATATTTTTTTTGAGGCGGGGTCTCCCTGAGTTGTCCAGGCTGAGTCACCAAATGAGACCCTTCCCAACCACACACCACATGGCCCCAGCCTCAGATGGCCACCCCCACCCCATCCCTCTAAGCCTCCAAAGGCATGTGCTGGCACCCATCCTGCAGTTCTGGGTCAGGCAAATCCGTACACCTGGGATCAGTTACTCATGCCTGCCCTGAATTGCCAGGGAGTTGGAGGGTCAGGTAGACTGGAGCTGTGGTCAGCTGGTGATGTCTGTCCTGGTGCTGTTGAGCTCAGTCTCTGTGCTCTCTGGGCTCAGCAGGTTGTGCTCATGGCGCCCCCAAGCGAAGAGACACCCCTGATTTCTCAGCGCTCCTGCAGCCTTTCATCCGCAGAGGCTGGGGCTCTGCATGTGCTGCTGCCTCCTCGGGGCCCTGGGCCCCCCCAGCGCCTATCTTTCTCCTTTGGGGACCACTCAGCTGAGGAGCTGTGTGTGCAAGCTGCCAAGGCCAGTGGTAAGTGGATCCCTAAGGGCTGGGCCAGAGGGAAAGATAGGATTGTAGGGGGCCTGGATTGTGAGCAGGAATGGTTAGTTGTCCGCAGGAGTGGGCATCACAGCTGGGGCTTTGAGGGATGGGTAGGTGTTTTCTGAGGAGAAGGGTGGGAAGTTGAGGCCTAGGAGTGCCAATCGTGGCTTGGGAGGAAGCTGACGTGTGGTTTCGGTAGGCATCTTGCCTGTGTACCACTCCCTCTTTGCACTGGCCACGGAAGACCTGTCTTGCTGGTTTCCTCCAAGCCACATCTTCTCCGTGGAGGATCTGGGCTCCCAAACCTTGGTCTACAGGCTCCGGTAGGAAGCACCATCCCAGGGATCGCCCCGTTATAATCTCCCTGCACCCTGACAGCGTTCTCACCGCCCATTACACAGATTGGGATACTGAGCCCAGGGTGGGTGGGACACTTTCCACAGGCCGCACAGCAGGCCAAGGTTCCATCCTCACCCCAGACCCCCTCTCCCCTGCCCTGCCCCAGTTTTTACTTCCCCAGTTGGTTTGGGCTGGAGAAATGCCACCGCTTCGGGCTCCGCAAGGACCTGGCCAGCGCCATCGTCGACCTACCTGTCCTGGAGCACCTCTTTTCACAGGTGAGGGTCCCCGGGGTAACAGCGGGGCTCATGGCTGGGCGGGGCTCCGGCTGACCCGGACTGTGACCTGTTCCCAGCACCGCAGCGACCTGGTGAGCGGGCGCCTTGCCGTGGGCCTCAGCCTCAAGGAGCAGGGCGAGTGCCTGAGCCTGGCCGTGCTGGACCTGGCCCGCATGGCCCGCGAGCAGGGCCGGCTGCCGCAGGAGATGCTGCGCACCGTGAGGTGGGGCCCGGGCGCGGTCCGCCCCTCCGTGCCTGTCGCTGTAGCCCCCCCTCACCCCCGCCGGTGTCGCCCGGTGTGGCCGGCCTCCTGCAGCACGAAGGCTGCTCGGGCCCCACGCGTCCCTCCGGTCCCGTCCCAGCCTGGGCCCCGTGGTCCCCCAGGGGTCGGCCTGCGAGGCCACGCCCTGAGCCCGGGTCCCCCGCAGCTACAAGGCCTGCCTGCCCCGAGGCCTGCGGGACCTAATCCAGAGCCTGAGCTTCGTGACGCGCAAGCGGATCCGCAGGACGGTGCGCCGCGCCCTGCGCCGCGTGGCCTCCTGCCAGGCTGACCAGCACTCGCTCATGGCCAAGTACGTCATGGACCTGGAGCGGCTGGACCCGGCCCGGGCTACTGAGACCTTCCGAGTGGGGCTCCCGTGGGCCGCGGGCGGCCAGGACGCGCTCGGGCTGCTGCGCGTGGCCGGGGGCAGCGGCATCGCCTGGAGCCCGGTGGAGACAGAGGTGCGCAGGGTGCGGTGCGGGCCCCGGGGGCGGGGCGAGAGCGTGGACACGGTCAAGAGGGGCGTGGCCAAGCGGGGACACACCACAGTGGGCGGTGCTCGAGAGAGGATCGGCCTGGAGGGGGGAGGAGACTGTGGAGAGGGCGGGGCTCAGGAGGGGCCGGGAGCAGAAGTGGGAGGGGGCTGGGAAGGGGAGAGGACCAAGTGGTGGGCGGGGGTCAGCGACAGCGTGGCCTAGTGGAGAGGGCGGAGCGAAGTGGGCGTGTTTGGGGCAGAGGAAGAACAGGGGTGGGCGGGGCCCAGAGAAAGGGCGGGCCAGGGGGCGGGGACATAAATGGGAGCAACTAGCAAGGGGAGGGCACTAGGTGGTGGGTGTGGCTAAGAGGAGTGGGCGGAGCTCCAAGGCCTTAGGGACAAGCAGGAAAGAGGTGGGAGGCAGGCAGAATGGGCCCCATTGTCAGGGGATTGGGGGTTCCGGGTTTGGGTGGCGCAGAGTGGGTGTGTCCGTGTGGAAGTGGGCATGCCTGGGCGCGTGGCCTGGAGCGGAGAGGCGGCTTGCCGGGCCCAGGGTGTGGCCTGTTAGGGTGGGGAGGAGGGCTGGCCTGGGGCGTGGCTTGCATCCGGGGGCGTGGCCAGGGTGAGTTCCGCCCGCCCCTCCTCCAGGCCTTCCAGCAGTTCTGCGACTTTCCCGAGATCGTGGACGTCAGCATCAAGCAGGCCCCGCGCACTGGCCCGGCCGGGGAGCACCGATTGGTTACCATCACGCGCGCGGACAACAAGATCCTGGTGGGTGCGGGACCCCTGCCCAAGGCGCGGGCGGGAGGGCCGGGAGCGCGCTGACCCTGTCCCCGCAGGAGGCCGAGTTCCCGGCGCTGCCCGCCGCGCTGTCCTTCGTGGCGCTCGTGGACGGCTACTTCCGCCTGACGTGCGACACGCGACACTTCTTCTGCAAAGAGGTGGCACCGCCACGGCTGCTGGAGGAGGTGGCAGAGCACTGCCACGGCCCCATCACGTAAGGTCAAGTACTCGGAGTGCGGCTGGGCCTGGGGAGGCTGAGGCAGGCGGGGACCGAAGGGGGGAGGGACAGTGTCACTGGCCGGGGTCACAGCCTGCGGAGAGACGGGAATTCAGCCCCAGCCCCAGCTTTCTCTGCCTCCACCTCCTTTGCATCCCGCCTTCCCCGCAGTCTGGACTTTGCCATCCACAAGCTGAAGGCCCAGGGCTCAGTCCCGGGCTCCTACGTGCTCCGCCGCAGCCCACAGGACTTTGACAACTTTCTGCTCACGGCCTGTGTTCAAGTGGGTTCTCCTCTGGAGGGCCTGGGGGTGGGGGGTTTTCTGGGTGCTGCCTGAGCCCAGGCTGGTGGCCAATGCCTGAGATCACAGCCACTCCGGAGGCTGAGGCTGGAAGATACCAGCATCAAGTCTGCCGGGCCCTGAAGGAGCCCTGCCTTGCAGACGCCCCTGGGCACGGACTACAAGGGCTGCCTCATTCGCCACGACCCTGCCGGGAGCTTCTCCCTGGTTGGCCTCAGCCGGACGCACGGCAGCCTCAGGGAGCTCCTGGCTGCCTGCCGCGAGGGCACGCTGTGCGTGGACGGCGTAGCCCTGAGCCTCACCACCTGCTGCCCCCCCACACCCAAAGGTGCGCCCCCCGACTTTCCGCGTCCTTGATGGCTCCTGGGTGGTGGCCAGGGTCTGACACTGCAGGTCCCGGTAACGTAGGGGTGAAAACGTGATTGCGTTATGGACTCCAGGGTGGAGTGTGGCCTTCAGGTATGGCTCGATATAGGCGCCGCTGGATGGATTTTGGGGCCCTAAGGGACAACTCCACAGAGCCTGTACTTAGGGTAGACTTCTGGATCCCCCAAAGTGCGTCAGAAAATGCTGCATAGACCCTCGGGGACCTTCTGCCTCTGACTTCTGCTTTCCCCTCCACGGCTTCCCCCAGAGAAATCCAATCTGCTCGTGGTGCGGAGGGGCTGTGGCCCGGCCATCTCGGCCCCCGTGCAGACCCCGGCGCAGCCCAAGCTGAGCCAACTGACCTTCCAGAAGATTCCCCCGCACAGCGTGCAGCGGGTACGGGCTGGGACTCAGGCCTGCTCTGTAGCCTTCCTGGGCTTCTGTTTCTCACTCTGTCAAATGGGCCCTCACCAGCTGCTCCTGCTGTCCCATCCCCCGCCAGCACGAGAACCTGGGCCATGGCTCCTTCACCAAGATTTACCGCGGCTCGCGCCACGAGGCTGTGGATGGGGAAGCCCGGGAGACAGAAGTGCTGCTTAAGGTGCTGGATGTGGAGCACAGGAGCTTGGTGGAGGTGAGGACGGGCCAGGTGGAGAAGGGAAACCTGGGAGGAGTGCAGAGCCCAGCAGAGTGGCACGCTCCTGTAGTTTTAGCCTGGGAGGCTGAGGCAGGAAGCTCTCCAGGGAGAGGCCAGACTTGGTGACTTCGACCTTGTCTTAAAATAAAAGAAATACAAAGGGTAGCAATGTAGCTCAGTGTAACTCACTGTGCACTAGTGGGGGATGTGGGGTCAGAAGTGCATGGCCTCTTGGGATGCACACATCTCACCCCTCCCACTCCCCAGTCCTTTCTGGAAGCAGCCAGTCTGATGAGCCAAGTGTCCTACCCGCATCTCGTGTTGCTGCATGGCGTGTGCATGGCTGGAGACAGTGAGACCCCTGCACCCTACCCCTACCTCCCCCTTCCACCCCTCAGTAGCTGTGTCTGTTCCTGGAGTGGCTCTCTCTGTGGGAGGGACAAGGCAGGGTGCGCTCTGTAGTATGCATAGGAGTTTGGTAAGGTTGAGGGGAGGTCATCTTGGGGTGAAGAAACAGTATATGAACAGTCTATGCGGTGTGAGGGTAGTGGAAGGGGACAAATGGTCATCCATGGCTATCAGGGGGAGGATTGAGGGAGGACTGAACAGGGGGAAAGGCTTCCCCAAAAGAGGGCTCATTGGAGTTGGGGCTTTGATGTTTGAGTAAGAGTTCACTGAGATAAGAAACACCCTAGGCAAAGACTGGCAAGCTAGAATGTGTGTTGCACATCCCAGGCCCTGCTAGGCAGCTCAAAAGTCTCCCTAGAGGGCAAACACTGAGTTAGGGGCTTGGAGGGTGGGCAGGGTCAGCCACACCTCCTGCCCACCTGTGCGTGAGACCCTGTGCATCTTGGCATGGGCTGCATGGGCTCTCGGGGCCTGGTCCCATCTCTCTGGTTCTACGAGACACCTGCCTGGAGACCCGGAGAGGATGTAGGTGGGGGGGCGGGGTCTGGGATGCCCTGGGGCAGAGCTGGCTCCACACAGCGCCCTCCTCCTCCCTTCCCACCCTCCCTGTGCCAGGCACCATGGTGCAGGAATTTGTGCCCCTGGGTGCCATTGACACCTATCTGCGTAAGCGCAGCCACCTAGTCCCCGCCAGCTGGAAGCTGCAGGTGACCAAGCAGCTGGCCTACGCCCTCAACTATTTGGTGAGTATTTCTCCACCTCCTTCACCCACCATGCCCAGGGGCAGCTTCCTCTGGTTGGAGGGGAAATGGAGCATGGGCTCTGTAGCATGGATAGGAGTTTGGTAAGGAGGAAGGGGAGGGAATTTTAGAACGAAGCAGCTGAATATGTGCCAGCACTGGAAGGGGGCAACTGGTCACCTATGGATGTCAGGGGGAGGAGTGAGTGAGGCTTGGGCAAAGGGGAACAGTTTTCCCAAAGAGGGCACATGGGAGTTGGGGTTTTGAGATTTGAGTAGGAGTTCACCAAGAGGAACAATGGAGGATGGCCTGTCAAACTGAGGCAGAGGCCATAGGCTAGAAAGTGTCCCCAGCTGGCAGCTTGGTTGGCAGGTGAACAGGGTGGGGATGTAGAAGGGCAGCCCAAGAAAAGAGTGAGCAGGGACTTTGAATTTGAGGCTCAGAAGCTTTGATTTTCTTCCCAAGCCTATAGGGAGCCATAACAGGGAGGGCAGCCTTTAAGAAAGGACAAGGCCAGGAGAGCACAAGTGAGGCATGATGCCAGGGAAGAGTTGGAGCACTTCTGAGCGGTACCGGTGGGTTCTGATGCGTGTGTAGGAGTTTGCCAGACATCAGCTCTGCCAGCAAATCCTCCTTGGCACTTCCCTGTAGGAGGACAAAGGCCTCCCTCATGGCAACGTCTCAGCCAGGAAGGTGCTGCTGGCGCGGGAGGGGGCCGACGGGAGTCCACCGTTTATCAAGCTCAGCGACCCGGGTGTCAGCCCCACTGTGCTGAGCCTGGAAAGTGAGTGTCTGGGGGTGGGCTTTGCAGAGTGTATAGGAGTGCGGTGGAGTATCTGTTCTTCAGACCCTCGCTGCCATTACCCCACGTGGAGCCACTGGGAGGACAGGGACCTTGGTGGCGCTCCTGACCTGTCTCTGTCTTCAGTGCTGACCGACAGGATCCCCTGGGTGGCCCCTGAGTGTCTGGATGAGGCCCGGACGCTGGGCCTGGAGGCCGACAAGTGGGGCTTCGGAGCCACGGTCTGGGAGGTTTTCAGCGGGGCCCCGGTGCCCACCCGCGCGCTGGATCCCGCCAAGGTCAGAGCGGCTTGGGGGCTCTGGCCGAGGAGGGGCTGGGCCTCCCAAGGACAGCGGTGACCGCGCTGCCCCTGCCCCGTAGAAGCTGCAGTTCTACGAGGAGCGGAGGCAGCTGCCCGCGCCCAGGTGGACGGAGCTGGCCGCGCTGATCCGCCAGTGCATGGACTACGAGCCGGGCCGCAGGCCGAGCTTCCGCGCGGTCATCCGGGACCTCAACAGCCTCAGCACCTCGGGTCGGCTGCCCCTCCCCGCCCCTCCCGCCCCTCCCTCTCCCCGCCCCCCCTTTCCACCTCCACTTTCCCCTCCTGTCCTCCTCCCCTTCCCCTTTGCGCTCCCACTTCCCACCTTCCCCTCCCCCCTCCTCCACCAGCGCCTCTGCCCAGCTACATCTTCAGCCCTGAGATGTTTTTATTTTCTTCCTCTTTCTTCTCTTGGGACAGCGCCTGAGGATGAGAGGGAGGGCATAGGGGCCCCGTGCTAGCTTCCCGCGGGCCACGACAGCAGCCGCCCTGCGCTGCCCTGCCCGTGTTCCCCGAGGCTCGGTCTCAGGGCCGCCCCCACAGCGGCTCTCCTTGCAGCCTCTGTCTCTGCTGCAGCCCAGTGCGGTCGCACAGGGTGTGCACTGCTCAGGCTCCCAGGGCCTGGCTGTGACGGAGAGGGTGGGGTGGGGGCGGGTAACCAACCGTGCTGCCCGCTTGTGCCCGTCGCAGATTACGAGCTCCTCTCTGACCCTGCGCCAGGGGCCCTGGAGCCCCGGGACGGGCTGTGGATCAGCGCGCAGCTCAACGCCGGGCAGGACCCCACGATCTTCGAGGAGCGGCACCTCAAGTACATCTCACAGCTGGGCAAGGTGCGGCCGGGGGCGGGGCCTGGTCCTGGGAGGCGGGGCCTGGTCCTGGGAGGCGGGGCTTGGGCCGGCCCGGTGTTGTTTTGCTGGAGGGGTGTGTTAGGGCGGGGCTTGGGGGGCGGACGGACGCCAAACCCCCTGCCGCCCCCGCCCCCAGGGCAACTTCGGCAGCGTGGAGCTGTGCCGCTATGACCCGCTGGGTGACAACACGGGCACCCTGGTGGCCGTGAAGCAGCTGCAGCACAGCGGGCCGGAGCAGCAGCGGGACTTCCAGCGGGAGGTGCAGATCCTGAAGGCGCTGCACAGCGACTTCATCGTTAAGTACCGCGGCGTCAGCTACGGTCCCGGTGAGCCTCCACTGGCCCCGAGGCCGGGCTCCACCTTCTGGCCGTGGGTTCAGCCCTGCTGGGCAGCTCTAAGGTTTTTTTAAGACACGGACTTGCTATATAGACCAGGCCGGCCGTGAACTCGAGGAGATCCTCCTGCCTCAGCCTCGAGCCCTGGCCATGCCTGGCTGTTTTCGGGGCCCCGGAGGGTGTAGTGGTTTTGGAGACTGGTTGCACTATGCAGCCAGGCTGGCCTAGGACTCACTGTGTAGCCCAGGCTGCCCGCCTGGCCCGAGGCTGAGGAGATCCGTCTGCCTCAGCCTCCGCGGGCAGGGCTGGCGCAGTTCCGGGGAGGGTCCTGCCGGCTGAGCGTCGCCATGGCCCGCAGGGCGGCAGAGCCTGCGCCTGGTGATGGAGTACCTGCCCTGCGGCTGCCTGCGCGACTTTCTGAGGCGCCACCGTGCGCGCCTGGACGCCGGCCGCCTGCTGCTGTTCGCCACGCAGATCTGCAAGGTGCGCGAACACGGAGGGCGCGAAGCCGGGAGGGAAGGAGGGCGGGTCCCCCTAGCCCGAAGCCCCCAGCGAGTGCACACTGCCCGCCCCCCGCCTCCGCCTCCAGGGCATGGAGTACCTGGGCGCCCGCCGCTGCGTGCACCGCGATCTGGCTGCGCGCAACATCTTGGTGGAGAGCGAAGCGCACGTCAAGATCGCCGACTTCGGGCTCGCGAAGCTGCTGCCGCTCGACAAGGACTACTACGTGGTGCGGGAGCCGGGCCAGAGCCCTATCTTCTGGTGCGCGAGCCCCGCCCGCCCCGCCCACAGCGCGACCACGCCCTCAGAGAGCCACGCCCACCAGCGCGCTCCCCTCCTGCCCAGCCCGCCGCCAGTTTTAGTCCTGCCTTCCCTTAGCCCCGCCCATTCTCACTCCTGGCCCAGCCCAGCCTCCGGGTTGCCCAGGCCCCGCCCTTTCCAAGCCCCGCCCACCACTGGATCTGCCCCACCCCTTCACCGCTGTGGCTTAGCCACGCCCTTCCTCAGAGTTCCACCCCTCCCTGCCCCGCCCCGTCCCCGCCCACTACCCACCACTGGCCCCTCCTCCTCCCGCTGTCTGGCCCCTTCTTCAGCTTCACCCTGCCCTTCCGACCGCCCTGCCGGTCTCCCCACTCCCGGCCAGCAGCCTGCCTCTAGCCCTGGTCCCGCCTTTCATAGTTCTGCACCCCATCCCTGCTTCGCCCCAGCAGGCCCCGCCCCAGCAGGCCCCGCCCTACTCTCTGCTCGGCCCCGCCCTCTTCCTGCCCCTAAGGGTTGGGCCCGGCTCTGCCCACAGCTGGGGCAGGGGGGAAACTGAGGCCAGGCCGGTGACTGCCACCTCCCGTGACTGCAGGTTTGCGCCCGAGTCCCTGGCCGACAGCGTCTTCTCGCGCCAGTCGGACGTGTGGAGCTTTGGCGTGGTGCTGTACGAGCTCTTCACCTTCGGGGACCCGGGCTGCAGCCCCTCGGCCGTGAGTGCCCGTGCCTGGACCCCGGCGCGACGCTGTCCCTCCGCTGTCCCCCGCTGTCCCCCATCGCCGCCCCCTGCTGTCCTCAGCTGTCCCACTGCTGTCCCCCAGGAGTTCCTGCGCATGATGGGCTGTGAGCGCGACGCCCCCGCTCTGTGCCGCCTGCTGGAGCTGCTGACCGAGGGTCGCAGGCTGCCCGCGCCTGCCGCCTGTCCCGCGCAGGTGAGCACGCCTGTCTCAGATTCCCCGTCAGCCCCTTTGCAGCGCTGGTCTCTGGCTGACAGCTGGATAGGAGCACGTGGAGCGGGGCTGCTGACTCCATGGGTGCCTCGCTTCTAAACGGGGCGCTCCTAAACGGGGCCTCCGCAAGTGGGGGCGGCCTCAGGGTCACACTCGTGAACGGCTGGGCCGGGCGTGGCGGTGGGCACCTGTCATCCCTGCTTTGGTGAGGCTGAGGCAGGAGCATCGCCGCAAGTTTGCGGCCACCCTGGGCTACACAGTGAGGCCCTGTCTCACAAAGACCAAAAACCAAATGACCCCTCACCCAGGCCACTGACAGTTACCAAGCGCCAGCTGTGTGCCGGCCCCAGCCCGGGCAGGGGGAGCCTGCGGCTCCGGAAATGCTGGTGTGTGAGAAGCCAGCAGGCGCAAGCTCGCCCACACCCAGCTACTAGGGAGGCTGAGGCGGGAGGGTTGCGAGTTCCCCAGCTCCTGCCAGCCAGGGCGGCTCTGCAGGGTCCAGTCTCAAAGAAAAAAGCCCTGAGGTACAAAACCACCACCGACCCCTTGGGAAGCAAGAGTGAAGGGATGCAGGGGTGCAGTGGGGATGGGGTCAGGCGGGGCCTGAGGGCAGGGAGGCTGCAGGAGATTCCAGAGCTGCTGGGCTGGACTGGGACTGCTCAGAGCTGACTGCTGTTTCCTGCCCAGGTCCATGAGCTCATGAGCCGCTGCTGGGTGTCCAGCCCGCAGGACCGGCCTACCTTCAGCACCCTGGGCCCCCAGCTGGAGGCGCTGTGGAGTGGAAGCCGGGGGTAGTGGCCGGATGTGTGACCCGGTCTCCTCCACCCGAACTGGTGGTCCTGAGGGTAGACTCTGTCCTCGCTGCAACCCCAAGGTGGTGTCTGCATTGTCTCTGGCCCCAGCAATGTGACTTTGGGTCATAAAGACCCTCACGGGGCAGTGACCTCCCTGGCACCCTGGAAGACTCTTATTCATCCCTCAAAGCCCCATCTGTGATGTCCTTATAGCTTGCCCTTGTGTGCCCCTATTCCTGCTGTGCTTTGCACTCAACCCAGATCCTAGGGCTCCCTGTCCTTGATGTGAAGGGTCCTTGGGGGCTGGGCTGGGGCCTGGGTGGGTACAGAGTGGGTTCAGGGTGTTTGTTGAGTGAATAAAGGTGTTTGATTGCAATGATGCTTTGCGGCTGGACTTGGGTTGTGGGGAGGCTGAGAGGAATGTGGTAGGACTGCAGCTGGCGGCGGAGGCACAGCTGGGGAGGCCTTGGCCGGGCCCTGGAGGCCAGAGCTGTCCTCCAGCCCAGCTGCGGCCTTGGCTCACTCCGGGCGCCGCAGATCACAGGCGCCAGCTGCGTGGAAGGAACGGGGTGCTCCAGGGATCACAGGGCAAGGCTGCAGCTTGGCACAGAGATGGGGGTGGACACCCACTCTGGCTCTGAGCCCCAGAAAGGATCCCGGTGGGGGCGCCGGCTCTTAGCCTCAGTTTCTCTTTGGCCAAAGGGAGTCCAAAGGCTGGATGCGCACAGAAGGGGCGGGGAGGAGCCGAGTCCCACCCTATTTCCACGTGGGGAAGTTGAGCTGGCGACAGCTTCAGCCCCTGTGACCCTAGGAAAGTCTAAGGTCCTCACCCTGGGCCCCAGTTTCTTCCTACAGCAGCAGGCGCCCCCCCCGCCCCCCGCCTACGCACACCCATGCGTCCCGGCGCGGCTCCAGGCCACTTTTTAGCTTTCCAGGCGTGGTTTTGCTAAGTCGCTAGGCAAAGGCTGGGCTCCGACCCGAGAGCCTCCTGCCCCAGCCTGTGGGGCAGCCGGGAAGACAAGCCTGTGCCATGGTGCTACGGGACCCGAAGGGTGGCGGACAGGGGAGACACTGTCACCTCCAACCGGCCAGCTGCGCCATATGCCGAGTCTGTGCGCCCCCAGGTCGAAGAATGAATCCTGAGGGCAATGGAGGGGAGAGGAGGGCATATGCTTTAAATCCTTCTGTCTCTGTGAGACAGGGTCTCCCCATGCAGTTCAGGCCGGCCTTGAGCTCACTGTGTAGCCCAGGCTGGTCTCCAACTCGCGGCGCCCCTCCTGCCTCAGCCTCCCCAGAGGCTGTTGTCACCTCTCTGAGAGGGTCATGGGCAGTGGGGGGCTCCTGTTGCGCGGTCCCCTGGGGGAGGTGCAGGTCGAGCCAGGGCCGGGGGAGAAGCTCCTGCCCAGGTCCCACCCTTGACCCCACCCGGCCACCTCGCGGATCGCTGTGTTCCCTGCCAAGGCCCAGCCAGCCCGGGCTATAAAGGGAGCCCCAGCGCACGCGGCACGGGGCGCCACCGCCACCATGGAGCCGCCTGCGATGCCGCTGCTGCTGCTGCTTCTGCTGCTGCCGCCGCTGCTCCCCGCGCAGGCGCCGGCGCAGGGGTTCCCGCGCGCTCCCGAGGCGCGCGACCAGCTCTGCGGCCGCCACCTCCTGCGCACACTGGTGCGCGTGTGCGGGGGCCCGCGCTGGTCCCGCGAGGCTGCGGAGCCCGCGACGGGTGGCGAGCGTGAGTGGGGTGCAATTCCCAGGGGCGGCGGGCGCGGGGCTTCACCTCGAGGCCAGAGCGCAGCGTGGGATGTGGATGGGATGGACGGCTGCATCCCTAGCCCTTGGGGTCCTGCTTTATTTAAAATGTCAACCTTCGATCGCCTTGATTTTTTAAAATTCAGGGTCTCACTGAATTGCTAAATTGTCCGGAATGGGTTTGCACTTGTGATCCTCCTGCCTCAGCCTCCCAGAGCACTGGGAAGACAACCCTGCTAAATCGTGCCCAGTTTAAAGCAATTCATTTAAAAATCATGCACATGGTGGTGCATGCCTGGGATCCCAGCACTGGGGAGGCTGAGGCAGGAAGGTCACTGTGAGTTCAAGGCCAGCCTGGGCTATTTAGTGAGACCCCGTCTCAAAAAAAAAAAAAAAAATCATGATGATGATCAGCCGGGTACACGCGGTTGTGCGTGGTGGTGACCCCACAACTCAGGAGACTGGGGTCGGAGGAGCACGTCTGAGGCCGGTCTGGGCTCCACGGGGAGTGCGGGGTGGCCTTGAAGATAGTGAGACTCCGTTTCAAAGAACAAAACCAAACCAGGCAGAAAATCAACTGCCTCCCATTGCGTGGGCGGCCACAGGGACCGGCAGCAGGAAGCGGTGTCATCGCAGGTCCCGGCACCCTGAGATGCTCTGAGCCGGACACGGGGCACGCAGTGGCAGTGTGGGACTGAGCTGAGAGAGGGTGAGGGCATTTAATAGGTGCATGGTATGCAGCAGGTGCTTAATAGTGCTTCCTGCTGCCTGGCATGGTGGGGACGCCTGTGTCTCCAGCACTTAGGAGGAGGCTGAGGCAGGAGGACCCCCGAGAGTTTGAGGTCAGCCTGGGCTACCTAGTGAGACCTTACCTCCAAAAAAAAAAAAAAACCCTCTCTATTTTTAACTTGTCCACATGAGCTTTAGTGGGGTGACTGTCCTCTGGGGTCCCTGGCCTTGCTCAACCCTGCTCTGTCCCCAGGTGAACGTCTGCGACATCTCCCCTGGCCGGCGGAGAATGGGGTCCCTGCGCCAGTCCTTGACCTACAGCCCTTGCCCCCGGCTTTGCGGCAGGATCGTCGCCGTCGCCATAGCCGCTGGGAGGCAGAGGCCACCGCGCAGCGCTGCTGCCTCACCGGCTGCTCCCACCAAGACCTGCTGAGCCTGTGTCCCCACTGACCCCTCCCTGGGGGTGGCCTCAGGGGCGCCTAGGGGCAGGGAGCCCCGGGAGGGGCTCTTGTCATCTCCTGGGTGCCCAGCACTAGCGCGACTCTGCCCTCCTGCCACTTGGACTCCCCCCACTTCCTAACCTCTGCCCAGTTGGAAATAAACATCTTGAAGCAGCGTCTCCCATTTTCTTTTCTTTCTTTTGGTACCGAGGATCGAACTCACAACCTTGCACTTGCCAGGCAGGCGCTTATGCTGCTGAGCTATGTCCCCAGCCCAACATCTCACATTTTCTGCAGACAAAGGGGGGAGCCAGGGGCTTGCGGGGACCTGCAGACTCTACCAAAGCTCCATAGCAATGCGAGAGCCACTGCCGCAAGTGCCTGTCATCCCAGTCCTCACAAGGCTGAGGCAGGAGGATTGCAGTGAGTTCCTGGGAACAGTGGCCATGACACACAAGTGTCTGAGTGATGGTCATATTCGCTGACCCAACCCCAGCCGTGTCCCTTGCTACCTCCCCGCTTTACCCTGGGCTGGGGGTTGGATGACGTGACCCCCTTGGAAGCATTTAACTGTGGACCTATGTCCTAGTGGTGAGGGCTGTTGTAATGAATGACCACAGATTTATTCTGTCACGGTGCTGGGGGACACGAGTCTGAAGTTGAGGGCCGTGAAGGGGATCCAGCCACCCCCAGCCCTGTTCCTCGGTGCCTCGGCTCCTGGATGCCACCCTTCTGTCTCTGCTTACCCCCACCTCTGTCCTCCCACCCCAACCCCAACTTCCCAAGGCAGCCTCGGGGCTTCTGAAAGCTTAAAAATCACAGTGTTTTCCTCGGGAACCAGCACCCTCTCCTTACCCAGCCCACAGTGCTCTGCGGGCCCAGGCCGTGACTAGGTGTCCTTTCCTCCTTTCTCTCATTGCTGCACCCCTGCCTCCAAGCGCTGCCGGCTCACCTGGCCCCCGGCCTTTGCACGTGTGGCATTCTGGGCCTGGACTGTCAGCCAGTGACACCTAACACTGGCAGCCTCTGTGTGGACACCTGTGGTCCCAGCTGCACGGCCTCCCGCTGACCCATGTCCCCACCGCCTGGGGTCTCATTCCCTGGGGCTGGTGCTGCTCAGAGCAGCTTCCATCCAGATTCATTCATTCTCTCTCGCTGTCTCTCGGAACTGAACCCATGACCTTTGCACCAAGCTACATCCCCAGCCCATTTTATGTAGAGACGGAATTTCTCCAAATTGCCCAGGCTGGACTTGAATTTAGGATCCTCCTGCTTCAGCCTCCATGCTGGCATCACAGACACATATAGCACGGTCCCTGGCCCCAGGTTTATCTTCTGGCTACAAAGGGATCATTCCTATGGGAGGAAGGAAAACGGGGAGAGTATGCAGCACACAGTAGGTGTACCATAAATGCTTGAGGAAGGACGGGATGCAGGACTGCAGTCTGAGCGGGAGGAGATGACCCTGCTGGGGGTGACTGCTACAGCGGCAGGGGTCTCACATCCCACCCAGCCCAGTGCAGTCTCAGCCCTGAGCCTGAAGCAAGGATTGGTCTTGGTGTGTGCGCTGGGGGCCACAGGAATCCATGGGGGGGCGCAAGAGCAGGGCTGGGGTGACACCCACACTGCCCCACAGGAGCCTGTGTGACCCCCGCCTCATCTACACTGTTTGGCCCTGGGCATGGTCATCCGTCCCCAAAACAGAGTGCCCAGGGCAAGCCATGTGAAGAAGTCGCTTCGTCCCAGAAAAACACCAAGACCCCAGACAATCCAAGCAACGGGCTGCTGGGCATCGGGGTTGAAATTGACAGCCTCCTCCTGGGTGTATAAACAAATGTGCTGCAGCGGCTGAGCGGTTCCTGTCCTCCCATCAGGAGAGAGGGCTCCACCTGACCCCGGCTCTGTCTCTTCCTTATTTTTTCCTCCTCTCACTGTCCTTCACCCCAAGAACCTCAAGGGCTTCCTGGGTCGTGGCAGCATGGTGACACAGACTTGTAATACTAGCACTCAGGAGGCTGAAGCAGGAAGACTGCTGTGAGTTGGAGGCCAGCCTGGGCTATACAACAAAACCTTGTTCCCTAACACAAACAGGTTATAAATAGAAGAGATACTTACAGGAAAGCAAATTATCACTATTTGCAGATGACATGATCCTCTAACATATAAGACCCACCCCCCTAATATTCACCAGAGTCCTAGAATTAATAACAACATTCAGCAGTGTAGTGGGATACAAACTCAACATGTAGAAATTAGTAGTGTTCCCTGATGCCAATAATGAACTCACTGAAAAAGAAATTAAGAAAGAAATACCATTCACAGTAACACCGAGAAACATCAAAACCCTAGGATTAACCTAACCAAGGAAGTGAAAGCTCTACAGTGAAGACCACAGTACTCTGAAAAAAAGGAGATTGCAGAGGACGTCAGGGGACAGAACGACCTCCCCTGATTCCAGACTGACAGGAGCAGCGTAGTCAGATGGCCACATTCTCGGGTGGTCACATTCATGGCTGCAGGGTGGTCCTGATTCTTCACAGGAATACAGGAGACGAGCCTAAAACCCAGAGGGGACCAAGTTGCCCCGAGACCCTAATGTCGAGTGAAATGAATCAGAGGCACAAGCTGAAGTTATGCATGGCTCCTCTTATACAAGAAACTCAAGATACAAATAAATTAAAGAACAAAATAAAGGGTAACAGGAAACAGGAGGCAGATATTTATAAATGGGAAGGGGACCAGGAGATGGAGATGGGTGTGTGTGTGTGTGATGTAAAATGAATTAAGATGTGGTTTGTATATGCACCGACTCCACAAAGGAATGTAAATATTATGTACTGCAAATATGTACTAATTAAGAATAAAAACTGAAAAAATCACTTGCATCCAGAAGAGACCTAGAATTGGAAAAGAAACCCTGGGTAATGCTTTGGGGAAGCATCACAACCCCAAACTTCAAGTTATGTTACAAAGCTATGGTGATAAAAACAGCATGGCACTGGCACAAAAACAGACCTGGGGATCAGTGGAACAGAACAGAGGACTCAAAAGGAAGCACAGGCACATTTAGCTATTTGATCTTTGATAAAGGGGCCCAAACACACATAAGAGGCAAGGTGTACTCTTTAATAAATGGTAGTTGGAAAACTGCTATCCACATGCAGAAGACTGAGCCTAGACCCATGTAGCTCTCCAAGTATTACACCAAAAGCAAAATGGACTAAAGACCTAAATGTTAAAGTAGAAACACTTAACCCGCCAGAAGATAAAATAGGTAAAACGCTTTCAGTCACAGCTGTAAGCAAGGGTCTCTGAACAGAACCCTGGTTGCACAGAAATCAACAAATGGCATTATGTCAAGTTAACAGGCTTGTACATAGCAAAAGAAACAACCAGCAAGGGCCGGGGATTTAGCTCAGTGGCACAAGCACCTGCCTGGCAAGTGTGAGGTCGTGAGTTCAATCCCTAGTAGCAAAACAAAAACACAAACACAAACAGAAAACACCTCAAAAACAAAACAAAACAAAACAAAACAAAACAAAACAAAACAAAACAAGAGAAGCAACCAACAGAGTGGACACGCAGCCTACAGAATGGGCAAAAATTTTGTCAGGCATTTCCCAGATAGAGGACTAATATCTAGATTACATAAAGAGCTCAAAACAAAACAAAACCAAAACAAAACTAGACCTTCTCCAACAAAAAATGGGCAACCGAAATGTGTACACATTTCTCAGAAGAATTACAAATAGCTGAAGACTTGTGGGAGGATGGCAGAGTGGTGGACATCAGAGAAACAGCCTCGCCAAGGCGTGTCCAAAGGCTGGCATACAGCAGTGTGAGGAAGAGGAGGGGGCAGGAAGGGTCTGCAATGAGAACTGGAGCTCTTCTTGTTTGTATTTCTTCCTTCTGCCTTTTCCGTCCTTCTTCATGAGTTTCCCAAAGTTTGTGCGATCTTCCTTCGTCCTCCAGCCTTGCTTATGATCTCTTCCTCTTCTTTGATTGCTCTGTTGTTTTCCCCTAGCCCCTTTTAAGTTTTCTCCCAGGAGGGTAAAATTTCCATATTGAGGTCGTACTTACTGTACATGATTTTCTGGTTTGGTTGATTTTGTTATACAACCACAAATCTAGTTCATACAGTTAAAGGTGGTGAATTAATAGTTACCAGAGACTGTCATTTTCTAGGCTGTGTTTGGTGCCATGGTTATTGCTGGTGTGACCACTGCAGCCAAGGTGACATGATTCCAACCAGCTGTTCTTCCTGGTACACCAAGACTGAGATCCTTAAATGTCATAGAAAGTACTTTGGGGCAGGACCAAAGACCCAGGGGCCAGGCCAAGCAGGCAGCAACTTCTCATCCGTAATAAATTGAAGAGCTGGGACCTTGCAACAGACTCAAAACCCAAAAACCAGCGACAACTGGAAGACACCTCTGAGAAGCAATCATTTCCCAAGGGTTCTGAATTCTACCAATAATGTTACTCACCATGGGCAATTTATAAGCCTTAATCCAGGAATTAAACAAACAAACAACGAATGAGAAGGCACTTAAACAAGATGCAACATCAGACTTCCAGCTCAACAAAGACAAAACCCGGGGGCACTGAGGTCACACAATTCGAAAGCCACCCACCCGGACTGTCTGGAGCGGTGATAGAGGAAGTGACCACAGATGAATGAGGCTTTAGGAGAAAATCAAATTGGAACTGTTTTCTTACATAACGAAGCACGGGTCACATGCTGAGTAGATACAGGGAAAAAACCAGAGAAGCTGAGGGAAGTGATGGAAAGCATGAATGCCTAGTACAGGAAAATGGAATCCATGAAACAGATCCAAACAGAGAGATGAAAGGCTATGCAGCAGGATGAGCCAACGTGATGACAGAGTATCAGATACAGAAGACAGGCTTGTGGTTAATGATCATGAAGAGAAAGATTTCTTAAGGACAGCAGAAGGCTGGGGATATAGCTCAGCACAAGTGCCTGTCTGGCACGCGCAAGGTCCTGGGTTTGATTTCCAGTGGAAAAAACAAAACAAAACAAAACAAAACAAATTAAAAAAAAACCCAAACCCCATAAGATCAGAGTTGAAAAAAAAAACCAAGATATACTGCAAATAACATAAAAAATTCTTCACAGAAGTAATGGCAAAATCTTCCCAAGTATCAGAAAAGAATTTGACATACATGTAAATGAGACATACAGAATTCCAATTAGCCTCAGTTAATAAAAATATACCTCAGGGATATAACACTCAAGATTCTAGAAATTCAACGCAAGAAAAAGATACTAAAAAGCACTAGAGAAAAGAAACAAACCACCTGTAAAGGAAAGTTAGTCAGAATCACAGCAGACTTCTCAACACAAACCCTCAAGTCAAGAAGAGCTTGGAGCGAAGTGTTTCAAGTCCTAAAAAGAATGACTTCCAACCCGGACTGACGTACCTTGTGAAACTATCTTTCGAAATTGATGGAGAAATAAGATATTTCCAAGACAAAGAACAGCAGAAGAAAGTTATGACCACCAAACCAGCACTCCAAATATTCTGAAGGGCATTCTAGAAATCAGTGACAAGGACTTCAATTCCATGAACCCAACAGAACGAATCCAGCAGGGCAAGTGATCAAGTGGTGGGGCAGGGAGGGGAGACAGGAACCAGCAACAGGAAAGTAATATGAGGAGGATAAGTCAGTCCGCGTTGGTGAAAACCGTCAGTGTTAACGGCCTCAATTCACCCATCAAAGGACACAGGTGGGCTAATGGATCAAGAAGCAAGATCCAAGAAACGCATTTAACTAAAAAAGAAATTCATATACTGAAAGTCAAAGGATGGAAAACCATACTCCATGTGACAGGAACCCAGAAAAAAGCACTGGTAGACATTCTATTTGCACACAAAGTGAATTTCAAGCCAAGGCTGATTAAGAGAGGTAAAAAAAGTCATTACATCCTTGTAAAGGGAACATTCCAAGAAGAGATAACAATCACAAATATACAAGCAACAAATCCCAGTGCACCCAACTACGTAAAACAATTACTAATGGACATGAAAAATCAAATAAGCTCTAGCACAATTGTATTGGGAGACCTCAATATCCCACCATCACAAAAAGACAGATAAAATAGGCAAAAAAAATCAATAATGAAATATTAGAGTTAAACCAAACTTTAGAAAAAATGGACTTAGATGTCTCCAGAGTGTTCCACTCCACAATATCAGAATACACACTGTTCTCAGCTGCACGCGGACATTCTCCAAAACAGACCATATACTGGCTCATAGAACATGCTTAAGTAAATGCAAAGGAACTGAAATTATCCCACACATATTATCAGACTACAGTATAGTGAAACTGGAAATTCATGCCAAAGGAACCCACAAGAACTTCGTAAATGTATGGAAATTAAATAGCACCCTACTGAACAACCAATGGGTCACCGATGAAATTAACGAAGAATTTAGGCAATGTTTACAGCTCAATGATAAGGATAATACAACATACCAGAACTTGTGGGACACAATGAAAGCAGTCTTAAGAGGGAAATTTATATCAGTAAATACCCATTTCAGAAAAACTGAGCAAACAAATATACACAACTCAACGTTGAACCTCAAGCTTCTAGAAAAAGAAGAGTGGGCTAAACCAAAAGCTCATACAAGGGAGAAAATTATAAAGATCAGAGCAGAAATTAACACACTGGAGACTAAAAAAATACAAAGAATCAATATTTCCAAGAGTTGGCTCTTTGAAAAATTAAAATTGACAAACCCTTATCCAGCATTATCAGAAAAAGGAAAGATTCAAATCCATGCAATCAGGAATGAAAAGGGTGAAATCACAACAGACCCTGCAGAAATCCAGAAAGTCATCTATACCTACTTTGAAAACTTGTATTCTAGAGATTTTTTTTTTTTGTATCAGGGATTGAACTCATAACCCCAGGCTTGCCAGGCAGGCGCTTATATCACCAAGCTAAATCCCCAGCTAGAGAAAACTTGTATTCTAATATGATGGAAAATACAGAAGAAATGGACAGATTCCTAGATCCATATGAACTACCAAAGCTGAATCAAGAAGATATAAAAATCCTAAATAGCTGGGGATTTAGCTTAGTGGCATAAGCACCTGCCTGGCTAGTGTGAGGCCATGAGTTCAATCTCTAGTACCAAAAAAAAAAATCCCAAATAAACCAATATCAATCAATGAAATTGAAGCTGTAATTTAAAATCTGTCAATAAAGAAAAGCCCAGGCCATGATGGATTCACTGCTGAATTCTACAAGAAATTTAGAGAAGACCTAACAAAACTACTTCTCAAACTCTTTAATGACATCGAAAGTGAAGCAATAGCTAGGTGTGGTGGCACATGCATGTGAGCCCAGCACTCAGGAGGCAGAGGCAGGAGAATTTCTGCAAGTTTGAGGCCAGCCTGGGCTACACAGTGAGACCCTGTCTCAGAAAAAAACAAAAAAGCAGCAATACTCTCACATTCATTCCTAGAAGCAAGCATTACCCTGATACCAAAAACTAGAGAAGGATCCAACTAAGAAAGAGAATTACAGGCCAACTTCTCTAATGAACACAGATGCAAAAATACTTAGTAAGTTACTGGCAAACAGAATGCAACAAATCCTCAAGAAGATCACACACCATGATCAGATAGGATTCATCCCAGGGTTGCAGGGATGGTTCAACATACATAAATCCATAAATTAATACATCATATTACAGAGCCAAGGACAAAAATCATATGATCATCTCAGTGTATGCAGACAAAGTTTTTGACAAAGTCCAGCACCCATTCATGATAAAAACCCTACAGAAAACTGGAATAGAGGATCTTTATCTCAATCTGATAAAGGCCATCTATGACAAACCAACAGCCAACATCATACTAAATGGACAAAAACTGAAAGCTTTCTCCCTAAAATGAGGAACAAGATGAAGATACCCACTATCACAACTCCTATTCCAATAGTCCCAAAAACTTTAGCTGGAGCAATTAGACAAGAGAAAGAAATAAAAGAAATAAAGATAGGAAAGGAAGAAGTTAAACTATGTTATTTGCAGATGACATGATACTCTCCATAGAAGACTCTAAAAATGCCACCATAAGACTACTAGATTTAATAAGCAAATTCAGTAGCGTAGATGGATACAAAGTCAGTGCTCAAAAATCAATAGCATTCCTGTATACGAATAACAAACTCACTGAGAGAAAAACCAGGAAAAATAACACCTTTCACAATACCATCCAAAAAAATGAAATACCTTGGAACCAATCTAACAAAGGGTGTAAAAGAACTCTACATTGAAAACTACAGTACTCTGATAAAGGGGATGAAGAGGATGTTACAAAATGATGAGATATCCCATGCTCTTGATATAGTGAAAATAGCCATACTACAATATAGTGAAAATAGCCATACTTCTAAAACCACTATACAGATTCAATGCAATCCCATTCAAAATGCCAATGGTATATCTCACAGAATTAGAACAAAGAATCCTAAAATTCATCTGGAACAAGAAGAGAACTAGAATAGCAAAGCAACCTTGGGTAACAAAGATAAGACAGGGGGCATCATAATCTCTGATTTGAAATTATACTATAAAGCCACTGTGATAAAAGCAGCATGGTACTGGCAAAAAAATAGACCTGAAGACCAATGGAACAGATTAGAAGATGCAGAAACAACTCTAGACATACTAAGCCACCTTATCTTTGACAAACATATTCACTGGAAGAAAGACAGCTCTTTGATAAATGGTGCTGGAAAAACTGGCTCTACACATGCTGAAGATTAAAACTGGACCCATATCTTTCACCATGCACTAAGCTAAAGTTGGAATGAATCAAAGATTTCAATATTAAAACAGAAACATTAAATCTGCTGGAAGATAGAATAGATAAGACTTTTGAAGACATTGGTGTAGGCAAAGACTTTAGAACAAACCCCGACGGCACAGAAGAATCAACAACTGGGATCTCATCTTATAAAAAGCTTTTGCAACAGAATGAAGAGACAACCTACAACATGGAAGAAAATGTTTTCCAGCAGTTCCTCAGACAAAGGATGACTGTTGAGAACATATAAAGAACTAAAAAAAAAAAAAGATCAGTCTTCCCAAATTTAAAGATGCAATTCAAAATTGGGCATCTGAGATGAATATATACTTCTCAGCTAAAGAAATAGAAACAGCAAATAAATATGTGGGAAAAATGTTCAACATCACTGGTCATTCGAGAAACACAAATTAAAACAACACTGAGATTCCACCTCATGCCAGAAAGAATGGCTACAATGAAGAAATCAAGCAATCACAAATGCTGGCGGGGCTGTGGGGGAAAAGGACCTGTCTTGGCTTTTTCTCACTGAACAGACAAAAATACCCTGTGTATGGAGGTAAAGGAGGAAAGGCTGATTGTAGCTCACCATTTATAGAGGTTTCACTCATAACTGGCTGACTCCAGTGCTGAGCCGGGTGGCAGAGGGGTGTGGGGAGGAGAAGCTTGGAGCAGGCAGAAGGCAATAAAGCTGCAAATAGCCAAGCAGCAGCAAGCTTTGATCGATGCCGTTAGCCCATGTCCCGTGCTTTGTATTTTACCCAGGCTCTTGTCTTTGGGGCGGGTGGCACTCACACCCGCAATGGGCCTTTCCAGTGTCCGCTCCCAGGACTACTGCAGCCAAGCAGCATGGTCACTTAGTCACCACACGCCCTTGATCCTGGCACCCACGCTCCAGATCCCACCACCTCTGAGAAGCCACCAGCTAGGACCACGTGAGGCTTTGGGGTGACACTGAGACACAGCCGGAATGGGAACCCTGCTGTGCTGTTGGAAGGTATGCAGACAGATAAAACCACTGCAGAAGTCAGTATGGAGATCCCTCGAAATACTAAAGACGGAGATTCTGTTTGCCACAGCTCTTCCTCTTGTACATATATTCCTGAAAGAGCTGAAGATGTCCTGCTACTCTGATGCATCTGTGCCATGCTGATGGCAGTACAGTGCATAATACCTAAGTCTTGGAGTGGCCTCTGTGTCTATCAACAGTAGTGGACAGAGAAAATGCAGTGTTACACACCATGGAGCACTACTGTGCCACAAAGAAGGATAAACCTGAGTCATTTGCAGGGAAATGGAAGCCCCTGGAGACCATAATGTTACCTGAAATAAATCAAACACACACACTTAGATACCACGTGGATTCTGTTATACAAAATCCCAAAGTACAGGGCCAGGGACCGAGCTCAGCGGCACAGTGCCTACCTGGTAAGTGTGAGGTCCTGAGTTCCATTCCCGGTTCAAAAAACAAAAACAAAACAAAAAAGAAGCCAAAGTATAAATAAAGAGCACAATAGAAGTTAGTTAGAAGGAATTAGAGAGATGGATCTTTCCTAAATGGGGAGGAGGTCCTGAGACGGAGAGGGGGAGATAGAATTACGCTGTGAGGGACAAAGGTGAAAGCGTCCCAGCCAGGCCGCCTAGTGAATGCGGCCCGGAGACCTTGTGCAGCCTTTGGGATAGCGACTTATGGTTTAACACTGGTGCAGGCAGGCGGAGAGCCACAAGGCCGTCTGCCCCAAACAGAAGTGTGTCCCGTTTAGCTGGGCGAGGTGACAGTATTTTGGCAGTCTCCTACCTCCGTGGGCAGAGTCCCTGGAGTGTCCAGTGTCTCCACTCCCCGCCCCGGACCTGGAAGTTTCCTTGTCCTGCCATCTCTTTCCCTGTGCTCTCGGATGCAGCCTCAGCGCTGAGCCAGGTTCCCCGAAGAGTGCAGGGCTCCTGCAGTCTGGGGGGTTGGAGACCCCCCAGAGGCATCTGACTGAAAACATCTTTGTGTGCTGGGGGTGCAGCTCAGTAGTGCAATGCCTGCCTGGCCGGCGAGAGTCCTGAGTTCGAGTCCCAGTACCAAAAAAATCTTCATATCAGTTATGCGCTCACCTCATCCTTAAGCTACAGCACTGAATGAGGGGACCCCCCAGACAGGCACCCAGGTACATGGGAAATCAAGGCCTCAGAAGACCCCCGGGCTCCCCCACCTCCCCCAAGGCGGATCCGGGGCACTGATGGAGAGGAATGCAAACCCGGTCCAGGAGCCCTGCAAACTGATGAAAAAAGATGAAGAAACTCAGTGAGGATGGGATCCCGAGGCTGGTGGAATTGTTTTTTTTTTTGGTCCGGGGATCAAACTCACAACCTTGCACTTGCCAGGCAGGAGCTTATGCCACTGAGCTAAATCCCAGGCCCAAGCTGATGGAATCATAGCCAAAACCACCCATGCTGGTGTGGGGGAAGCCGATGATAAGACGCAAGAGCTGAGCAGAACATTTCCAAATGACAGGAAGTGAAATTCACAAAATGGCATCCGCTGGAAATAGCAGGTATAAAAAAGGGGTGCAGACCTCGTAAATTGTGAGGATAACCACAATTAATGTCAGGCAGGGTTCCTGACATCAAGGGAAAAAATGGTAAATTAAAATACACTGCTCAGGCCTCAAAAAAGACCAGAGAACGAGAAAGATTCACCAAGCAGCTATGAGACAATGCCAAGGAGCTGGCCGGAGGCTAACTGGAGCTAGGCAGACACTAGAAACCTGCCTACGTGGATTTGTTTACAGGACTCAGAATAGAAACGTCCCCGTGGAGAAAAGCATTCAAGGCAGAAGTCATCAAGCCACACAGAGCACCAATTGCCATGAAAAGCAGCTTCCAAAGACACAGTGTAATTAAAGTGACAGCTGCCCAACAAAGAAACTATTTTAAAAGCAACCAGAGAAAAATAAAACAAAAAAATCACACATGCAGACACTTCATGAGAATTACAACAGATTTCTCAAAAGGAACTCTGAAGCCTGGAATAGTTTAAAGTATTTCAAAACCTGAAGGCAAATGACTTCCAACCCAGATTAATATGTCCTGCAAAACTTTCTATCAAAGTAAACGGAGAAGCCAGGTGTGGTGGGGTGCCGCTGTAAGCCCAGCACTCAGGAGGCTGAGGCAGGAGAAGTGCCACAAATTTGAGGCCAGCCTGGGCTACACAGCAGAGATCCCATCCCAACAAACAAACAAACCAACAAACCAACAAACCCAAAAAACAAAACAAAAACAACAAAAATCAAAGCAGATGGAAAAATAAGGACATCCCATGAGAAAGAACAAGTCAAGAGATTTATGATCACCAAAGCAGCACTCCAAGAAGTACTCCAGAACATCCTAGACAAAAGCAAGCCATTTCCTGGTTAAAAACAAACAAACAATGAAGCCAACAAAGCCAAAAAGTTCAGAGGGAGTGAACACATCAAGCAGTACGAATAGATTAAAAATAAAACAGGTAAAGAAAAACAGATGGGCTGGGCATGGTGGTGCACACCTGTCATCCCAGCACTTGGGAGGCTGAGGCAGGAGGATTGTTGCAAGTTCAAAATCAGACTGGGCTACAAAGTGACCTCAAGGCCAGCTTTAACTACATAGCAAGACCCTGTCTCAAAAAGACAATAAAAAGAAAGAAAGAAAGAAAGAAAGAAAGAAAGAAAAACAGACAAAAAACACACTATTAGGAGTTAAACAATGCCTCTCACTAATATCTATCAATGTTAATGGCTTCAATTCTCCAACTGAAGACACAGATCGGCAGACAAAATTGGATCACATACCAGGAAAACACACCAGGCTTTTGCATTCCAAAATTCATCTAATCCCAAAAAAATATTCACAGAGTAGGAATCAAAGGGTGGAAAACAGTATTTCATGCCCTGAGTCCCCAAAAGGAAGAGAGGTAGCAATTTTCCTCTCCAACCATGTAAACCTCAAGCTATAACCAGTCGGTCACTAGGCTGCAGCAAGGGGACGATCCCTCGGGAAACGACACTGCGGGCGATGCAGATGCGCTGGGCATCACAGCACCTATCCTCTAAGACAAATAGTGCTGCAAATGGAAGAAAAAATAAATGCGACGCGAGCAGGTGGCTGGTATCTGTGGGCTCCTGTGGCCCTCGGCCGGGCTCTTCAGAGCTGGCTGGACCTGGAGTGCGTGCTGCTAAAGGGGTCCACGGGTTGGTTTGGCCTTGCTCTGGGTGTAGATATGGTCGCCCTGGGTGCGGGTGGCACTGCCTGAAAGGCAGGGAGCCTGGATGGATCCAAGAGGCAGAAAGAAGGCAGCTTGGCCACTGCTCCTTCACTGGGCCCCTGCTTCTTGCTGCCCCCCCCCCAGCTGTTTCCACTCTGCTGCCCACCCGCCTAGGAGCAGCCGACCGCAGCCTGAAACCTCTGCACACAGTGAGCTCAAGAAACCTTACCTCCCCCGAGTGGGGGAGCTGGGTATTTCTGTCTGTGCAGTGAGAACAGCAGCTAAGCCAGTGGGTGACCACAGTGTCTGACTTTTGTAAAGACACCATGGGCTCCAGATACGTCTATTTATGTACAGAGCGCTGCACCCCATACCAGAGAGGGCAGTCTCAGCCGCACACCGGCTTTCTCCAAGCTGACCTCACCCTGTCTGCAAAGCCTGCTTCGGAAAACAGAAAACAATCGAAATCACCCCACGTTTGCTCTCAGACCACTGTGCGGTGAGACTAGAAACCAGCACAGAAGACACCACAGGCCCTTCAGAAACACCTGGGACCTGAACCTCAGCACACAACGGGTCACAGGACAAACTGAGGAAGACATTCAGGAATTTCTAGAAACAAATGGCAACCCTAGTACCATGTGTTGGAACCCCGGGACACCATGAAAGCAGTGCTAGGACACAACTGCATTGCAATCAACCCCACATGGGAAAAGCTGGGGGGAAATACTGAAAAATAGAGCAAGTTCCACTAAATACGCTGACAAGGAACTCTAAGATACACGACTCATTTTTTTGCACCAGGAATTGAACTCATGACCTCACAATTGCCAGGCAGGTGCTTGTGCGCTGAGCTAAATCTGCAGACCAAGAGCCAGCTCTCTGAAAGAACAGATGAAATAGATAAAGCCTTAGCTAAACCCTCCCAGGGAGAGGAGGGCCTCACATCAACACCATCAGAAAGGAAGAAGGTGGGGAGAACCATAAGTACTGCCGGAAGCCAGGAGGAAATGGGTCAGCACCCTGAAAAGTGACCTTCCCGCAGAGCAGCAGATGTGGAAGACATGGGCAGATGCCTGGGCTCACCTTAATTATCAAAACCAAACCAAGGAGACATGAAGATACTGCACATCCAATGTAACGAGCAATGAAATCGAGGAAGTAACAAAAAAACCCTGCCAATTAAAACCAGCCCAGGACCCGATGGACTTATGGCCGAGTTCTTCAGAAGCTTTAAGGCTGCAGGTCACCGGGTGGTGGTGAGCTCGGGGGCAGCCGAACGGAGTGCACAGAAACGCAGAGCTGGGGGAGGGTGACAGCTGCTGACCCTCCCCGAGGAGCTTTCTCCTCGGGTTCTCCTGACCCGAACTCAGCTGTTCTCACGCCAGAGAAGCTTGGGTCCCTCTGTCGCTGAGGATGGCTGCGGTTCACTTTGGGGACTCTGGTCCTTACTTTGAGCATTGCATCGGCTCTAGCACCGGCCCTCGGCCCCGGCCCGCTCCCTGGCCCCACTGGTGCAGCTTTCCCGCTTCCTTGCTGACCTGGGCCCTTCGCAGCGCAGTCCTTGATGCAGACCTGCATGTGGCACTGTCTCGGTCTCCAGGTCGGTGGCTGGACCCGTGCGGGACACTGCCATGGGATCTGGGACCCCAGCTGGACCCTTTGGGTCTCCAGTGTGGACAGACCTCCTGAACTCCGCGCTCGGCTTTTAGGGTGAATATTATAATCGTACAGGCGTGTGTCCTGCGTCGATCTGCCCCTGAGCACCACCCCATGTCCTCCGGCTGGCCCCTCAGGGAAGCTGAAAGGGCCAGTGGGCTCCCAAACTTGCTTCTGGTCACCAGACCAGACGACGCTTCAACTGAAAAGGAAAATGACCGTTCAGCTCAGTGCCCCTCACGGGGGCAGAGGCAGAAAGCCACGGCATGATGCCAGCGATCAGAATGCAGCACATCGGCGACAGGCCTACGCAGCACTCAGGGAGGTTTCACCCCGGGGCTGCAAGGGTGACTCGGCATACGAGGATCCGTGAATGTGGCGCGTCACACAGAAGGAAGGACCAAAGGCCACATGGCCACATGGGAAAAGCTTTTGACAAACTCTAACACCCTTTCACGATAAAAGCCCTGAAGAAGGTACAGGGGGACCAGATGTAGGCTAGGGTGGTGGTGGACGCCTGTAATCCCAGTGCTCGGGAGGCTGAAGCAGGAGGGTCGCTGTGAGTCTGAGGCCAGCCTGCGGGGAAACCTTGTCTCACGAAACCAAAACCAACCAACCAAACAAACAAACACGGAGAACACCAGGCTTGCACACGTGGTTTATTCCCTGAGAACTTGTGCCCAGCCTGTCCCCAATCTCCACAATGCCTGCAGGCTGTGGGGCACCGGGTCACTGCTTGATCGGACTCTGGGTCTGCATGGGGTGGGGCTGTGGAGACTCCCGGCCCAGTGTGCTTCCCTGGTGTCTTCAGGACACAGGTGTGGGGACAGCACTGTGCCCCCCCCGTCCCCACTTGCCAGTGGAACCCTTTGTCCTGCATGCAGGGATGGGTGTCGGACCCCAGTCCTCATCACCCGAGATTTGGTGCCCCTCTCTTCTGGCTCTGAAGTCCTCCCTTCAGCCTCCCGTGAACCCTGGGCTCCTGGCTGGCCCTGAATTCCAGCAGTGACTCCACCTCGCTTTCCGGAAGTGGCTTGGGGTCCCCTGTGACTCCCAGCTCAGCCCTGGGAGGTGATGCCGTCCTCCACAGGGGCCCTAGCAGAGGTGCTTCTTGTCATTCCGCACCTCAGAAAGGTGCTGGTGCTATTTTCTGAGGTCCCCGTGGCCTAGAGTCTAGGGAGCATGGTGTGGGCAGTACAAGTGGGTTCTGAAGGACGCATAGGAGTTGACCATTGTGGTCTCCGAACATCCAACTCTCCCTGGTGCACCTTCGGCGCCGCTCACCTAGGAAAGCCCAGGTCTCGGCTTCCCGGAGGGAAGGTGTTGTCCTTTTGAGCCAGGGTGCCTCAGTAGACCCGAGTCTGGCGCCCGCAGGCCAGGCCGGGCTGTCTGAGCGCCTCCCACATGAGCAGCATCTCGTAGGGCAGGAAGCGGTGCACCAACAGCAGCTCGCGGTAGAAGCAGGGGTCGAAGGAGGACAGGCGGGCCGAGGGCGCCTGCAGGCCGGCGGTGCGCACGCCGCTGTGCGAGGCGGGGCGCAGGCCCTGGTGGCGCAGGCACTGGCCCAGGAAGACGTCGTCGATGGGCAGCAGGTCCAGTGCGGAGGCCGCGCGCTGCAGAGCGCGGGCCGTGAAGCGAGACAGCAGGAAGCCGCCGCCTCCGCAGTAGGGCGGGTAGCGCTCGGCCTCGGTCACCAGGCGCGGCACGAAGTACTTGCTCCAGGGCGCGCGGATGGGGCCCACGCCCTGGATCAGGTGGCCCACGAACAGGTGGCGCTCGGGGTCGCGGTCGCGCAGGAAGGTGACCATGTTGTCCGTGTGTGCGAAGACGTCGTCGTCGCCGTTGAGCACGAAGCTGGCGGCGGGGCAGCGGGCCTTCAGCCACTCCAGGAACAGCACCTGGGAGGGGGTGGGGGCTCGCGAGGCCGCGCGACACCTCCGGGGCCTCCTACGCACCCTTCAAAACTCCAGCCTCTCTGCGCTCGCCAACCCGGCTCATGTTCCATTTAGTGATGAGGTTTCGCTAGTCATCGGGCTTGAATACGGGACCCTCCTGCCTCAGCCTCCCAGAGCAGGTCCTATTAAGTACCTTTTATTCTAGCAGCTGGGCCAGACCTGAGCCCCAGGGGCATCAGAGCCAGAAAGAGAAATAACCCACACCGGCCTCATGGCCTAGGTGGGCCAAGTGCCCAGGGCCCACATGGGTGCCTCATAAACACCGTGGGACCAGCAGAGGCAGGAGGGTCTTGCCCCTATGCCATTTGCCAGGGGAGGAAACCGAGGCACAGAGAGGTAAGTGATCTTCCTATGCTGGTCATCTCGGCCCCTCTGCCCTTCCTCCCAGCCTCACCTACAGGAAGAGCCATCCCCAAGGCTGGTGAGGACTGAAGGTGTGAGTAGAGGGACCCATGGATATCTCTGGTCCCCATGTCTCACCTGTATGGTGCATTTATGAATAAAATTTTACTGTTTCCCCCCGGCAAACTCCTATGCACCCTTCAAAACCCCAGCTCTCATGACCTCTTCCTGGTAGCTCCCTCATGCTCTCATCCTGAGTACCTGCTTCAGAGTCAGGTTGAAGAAGGAGTCGCGGAAATCCCACTGCAGGATGTCCCCGTGCTCCCTCGCCTCCAGTGCCAGCAGCTGGTTGACCTTGGTGGCCTCGTGCGGGTTGGCGGCTGTGCCCACCAGGAACAGGCGCCGCAGCGTCACGCCCTGCACCCGCCGCTCTTGGCCCCACGTGCGCCGCACGATGTCCCTGCGCTCGTAGTTGGTGGGCGAAGACTTGATAGCCAGCAGCAGGAACACGGGCGGCGCGCATTTAGTGGCGGGCGCGTCCTGCAGCGTGGGGAAGTCGCGGCAGTGCCGGTACAGCAGGAAGTCACGCACGTGCGCGGGCTGCGCTGCGAAGTCCGGGTGCGCGGCCAGCGAGGTGTTGGGGAGACACGGGGCGGACTGGGGGCGCACGGGGGGCTGAGCCGGGGTCTCGGGGGCCTCCGTGGTCTCGGGCTCGTCCTGCGGGCTCCTGGTGTGCAGGGAGGACATGGGCCCTGCGTGCAGGCTGAGCAGCACGAGGGTGGTGACGGCGCCCAGGGCCAGCACCAGGCTCCAGTCAGACCGCAGTGCCCGCAGCCGGCGCATGCTGGTGGCCGGGTCCTCCGATGGCGCCTGCGGGGACAAAATGCTTTCCCAGAGCCACGCATTGGATGCCTGGCGGCATGTGTACGGTTGCCCAGGTTGGCAAAGGACTGAAATTCGCCCCAGACCTGTCCCCAGCCCATCCCTTTACAAGACCGCCTCCTGCACCCCAACCCATGCTGGCTTCTTGCATTCTGGGGGTGCTGAGGTAAGGAACCTAGGGCCTCTCACCTCCTTGGCAAGTGATCACCACTGAGCCGTAACCCCCACCCCACCCCACCCATGAAATTAAAATTTTATTTTGACCAATACCTCATTTTATAGGAAGCACTAAAGAGGAGGCTGCAAAAACCCTCCCACTTTGGTGTCCTGATCTCTCCACCTGTTCCTGTCTCAGAAAAGACCCTCGGCCTCCCTGTGGGAGGCAGGGACTCCTCTTATCATAGTAAAGGGGCTGGGTCCTTCCTGTTCCCCATTTCAGCCACCCTACCAGGGAGCTTGGAGCTTTGGTCACAACCCTTACCGGTTCTTCCTGTTTCTAGTGGGTCGCTAGTGGCTTCGGCTCACATTAGATCCTCAAAGGGCCTGTGTTACAGGGGAAGCTGTTTTCCTTGGCAGACTCCTACTCGTTCCTCAAAACCCATCTCTAGGGATCCATTTTCCAGAAAGCCTCACTGACCCAGCTGCAAGGGTTTGGTTCACTGTTGGGCATCCCTAGTACTGAGGTGATGGAGGTGTCTGTCTGGCTTTGTCTTTCCCAGAAAGGGGGCGCCTTAGGGCCTCTGGCATTTCCCAGCATGAGGCAGAACACAGGGGAATTGGGAAGTGTTGGGTGAAATGTCACGTAAAACTGAGTTCATTCAGTTTCTCCCTGGTGAACTCTTATGCATCCTTCAAAATCCCAGCTCTTATGAACCTTCCTCTTACAAGCTTTCCTGTCCCACATCTAAGCTGAGCTCTTGGTCTCCTTCCAAATCTCTTTCTCAGGTGTCTCTCAACTCCATCACAGGCTCTCAAAGGTTTGAGGGGCTTCCAGCACCCCACACCTAGTGGAATTCAGCGAGTGTTTGTTGAGTGAATATGAAAACTGTATCACTTACCTCAAGCAGTCTTGGGATTCAAGTGCTGGGCTGGAGTTTCCTCAGTCTTCCCAACAGCACCTGCAACATGTGCAGGAGTCAGTGGGCCCTGAAACTGGCCTCGGATTTTACTTCCTGAGTCCTGCTGTGTGATCTTGGGAGACAAGCTCAGACTCTCTGAGCCTTCATGGGCAACAGGGAGAGTCAACCTCACATGAAAATGTGGCCCTGACTTTGTCCTCTGGTATTAGCTTTCCTCATGCTGAGACACTGTACCCTGCACCCAGTTTAGAGGAGGAGGGTTAAGTGTGGCTCATGGGTTCAAGGGAGTCAGTCCACGGTGGGCTCCGAGGCAGGAGTGGAGAGGCAGAAGGGGCTGGTGGTGCAAATCCACGTAGCTCACGGTGGACGGGCAACAGGAAATGATGCCAGAGAGGAAGTAGTTAAAGCCACATACAGTCCCCAGTGTCACCACCCGGGCACACCTGCCAATGCTCTTGACTAATTCTCCAGGCATCTCGTAAACCAATGACCCAGACAGAAAACAAGGCCCCAGTTACCTTGGATCTCTTCTCAGCAACACCCAGACTTGTCCTTCAACCACGCTTACCCCTCCAATAAAGATAACAGCAACTCCCTAGCCCTGCCCAACACCACACGACTCTCCTGTGTACGACTGAAAACACATTTCCTTCCCCCCAAAGTCTCAAGAGCCCCGGAATCTCTAAAATGTCCAAGTCTCCTCTGAGACTCAAGGCAAACTTAGCTGTGAGCCTCTGAAAATAAAAACCAGCTCCATAACCCCAAGGTGCAGTGGTTCCGTGGAAGCACTCCTATTCCAAAAGGGGAATAAAGCCATGGAAAAGAACAGGACCGAGGTGAGATCAAAACCCAGGAGAGCCAACATCAACACCTGTACTTTCCCGTCCAGCTCCTGGTGTCCAGCAGGTGGCGGTGAGCTGTGAGTGCCAAGGCCTCGGGCAGTCCCGCACCCAGGGCCTTGCTGCCTGCAGCCTGTATGGTATGTCCCATAAGAATTTTGTTTGCTGCCTGCAGCTCTCCTCAGCCAGTGGTCCACATTCCAGGCTTCTCTGACGTCTTCGGGTCCCCACTGCACTTGCGCTGCTTCACCTTCACAGCTTTACGTGCTGTCCTCTCAGGGGCACACTGCCTGGCCTCTCAAGCCTTCTTCTCTTCCGAAGTCTGGGAGGGTACCTCCAGGACCCCACGACTCTTGCATTCTTCATGGCTGCAAAGTCAGCATTGCATGGATGAAGCCAAGGTCTGCCACCAGCTCGAGCCATAGGTGGGCCTCTTTAGGCCATGGTTGCAGAGGCCTCTTAGGGCCTTGTGGCTGGGCATGGTGGAATGAATCCTGGGAACCAGTGCCTTTCTTAGCCCTTCTTCTTCTTTCCTCCTCCTCCTCCTGCTCCTCTTCCTCCTCCTTCCTTCTTCCTCCTCTTCCTTTTCCTCTTCCTCCTTCTTCCTTCATCCTCTTCTTCCTCTTATCTTCCTCTTCCTCCTCCTCCTTCTTCCTTCATCCTCCTTCTTCCTTCATCCTCCTCTTCCTTCTTCCATAGCCCTTCTTGAGAAGAAGGCCTAGGATCTCTCTTCTCCAGTGAAAAGTTGACACTTTTGCACCCTTGCACTGGAGACAGGTGGGGTCTTGCTGATTTGTATGATGCCCTTGAGGCATCTTTCTTCTGGACCCTGTGTAAAATACTTAGTCTCTTTTTAAGGGCCCTAATCTTTCCAGCTCCCACACCTTATTTGGCTTTAGTTTTTCACATGGTTCATTTGGGGTCCAAATTTAAGTTTTTAAAATTTTTCTGTTCTGCTTTTTGCCCTTGATTCTGCCCAGATCACTCCTCCCTGGATTTCCTCCCTCCAGAAACTCCATCCCATCTTTACTTTATGCTCCTTTCTCAGGGAGATCCCCCCAGTTGCCCCCACACCCTACCTTTTCTTTTTCTTATAGTACACAGTAATTGCTAGCATGTGCAGTAGAACTTAGACCTCAGGCTGTTCTTTGACCACTTCCCTTACCAGAGAGAAACAGGGAGCCCATCTTGCTCACTATTTCATCTCCAGTTTCCTGGCACATAGAAGGTGTTCAGCAAACGAATGAATGGGCATCGGTGATCGTAGCATCTTGGGATGAACTTACATGATCACTCGTTCCAGCTGTGCTGACCCTCCCCAGCAGGAAGCTCTCTGACCCGTCCTTTCCAGGTTTTGTGGGAGCTCATTAAGTAGTCAGGAGGGACGCAGTCCTGCCCTACTCCCTGGGGGTTGGGGTGGGACTATAGTCCCCTCCCTCTTCTCTTGCCTTGGTTCTTTTCCCGTGGTGTAGCCCCTCTGAAGCCAGCTTGGGGCTGCCTCAGCATACGCAGGGCCTAATAGCCCCCAAGACCCTTGGGCTCCTAGGAGACCAGAGATGCAGTGCATGATGCTGTGGGGACAGTCAAATCACACTCTGGGAGGCTGAGGCAGGAGGATCTCGTGTGTGAGCCTAGCCTGGGCAACTTGGCAAGATGCTGCCTTGATAAACAAACCAAAAGCCAACCACACACATACCCTTCATCTTTACCTGGCCACTGAAAAGGAGGTTGTTACTGAACTGGGGTTCAGTGTGAAAGAGAACCTCTGGGGGGGGCATTTGGCTTTGGTGAATCTCATCAAGTTTTGCTCATTGCATTTTCTTGTTTTTTTTTTTTTGTAAGAACTCTTTACATGTTAAACGCTCTTTCTCATCTAGATTTTTTCCTTTCTTCTCCAAATTCTGGTTTTGCTAAATGTAAGGATTCTAAGGTCAGTGTCTGTCCTAGCCACACCTATCCCAAGCACATCTATGATAATCATGCACTCATGCCTTCAGCAGTATGTGACAGGAGTCACTTCTCTGTGGGGTTTGCACAGTTCATGTAGGAGTTGGCAGGCGACAGTGTCTCCCCTCCCACTCTGTTCCTGACTTTCATGGTGAGCAGCCGAGATCCTTGTCTTTCCCTGCTTGCCGTGGCACCCCCAAAGTCATGACTGAGCCATGAAAAGCTCAAGTAAGAAATAACTGCGTGGTGGCACACTCCTGTAACCCAGCACTCAGGAGGCTGAGGCAGGAGGATCATTGTGAGTTTGAGACCAGCCTGGGCTACAAAGTGAGCTCAAGGCCAGCCTGAACCACATAGGGAGACCCTGTCTCAAAAAGACAAAACAAAACAAAACACAGTTGCAGAGCTGGCCACATCTGGACTCATGTGACAATGTGCTTCTGACTCAGCCCAGGGGGACTCAGCAGTTTGTCCAGTGGGACCCATGTGGGCCTTTCCTGCACATACGAAAATCATTCACTCATTCATTCATTTGAGTATATGCTGAGTGCTTCAGAGGAAGCTGAGATGTCTTAACTCAAGACAAGGCCCCTCCTTATGGGATTAGGCTGGGCTCACAGAAAAGAGTGGGACATTGAGGCTGAGGTTTTGAAGGATGCATAGGAGTTCAGTAAGGCTCATACAGATGGATACCATTCCTGGCCATGGTGATTGGCTCAGCCTTAAGATCTGCTCCCCTTCCTGGAGGTTGGGGTGGACTCAGAGTCCCTTTCTTCTTGTCCAGCCCTGGTCTTCCCAGTGATGGCCACCTCCTGAGGCCACCTAGGGGGCTCTTTAGCATACAGCAAGCCAAGCCACAGTCTCAGAGCCAGTGCGTATCTCATGATGTCACTGGAGGACACTGTCCCCATCTGAACCAAGACGAATAGTTGTGGACCAATACTTCTTGCTCAGGGGGCCATTTGGGTCAGGGCTCAAGGCCTCCCGAGAAAGTACTTGGGAATGGGACGCAGTAGTGCACATCTATAATCCCATCTCTCTGTGAGGCTGAGGCAGGAGGATTACTAAGCAGAGTCTGGCCTTGTGAACCTAGCGGGACTCTGTCTCAGTAAGAAGGGGCTGGGGATGCAGCTCGGGGCAGAGGCCCTGGGTTTGATCCCCAGCACCACGCGAGCACACACACACAAATAAAATGCTGCTGAGCAGCAGGAGTGGGGTGGCAGGCAGAGGCCCAGCAAGTGCAAAGGCACTGAGGTGGCTGAGTGTCAGGGTTGCAGGCAGAGCCCTATGGCCAGAGCGGGAGCAGAGGGTGGGGGCCGGGCCAGGGCAGGAAGGACTGCGTGTTTCCTGCACGGTGGTGGGTGGGCGCTAGAGAGCATAGGGCGGGACAGGGACCCTCTTCCGCAGTGCACACCTGTCATCCTGGCAACTCAGGAGGCTGAGGCAGGAGGGCTTAAAGTTTGGGCCCAGCCTGGGCAGTTTAGGACTTACAGAGACCCGGTCTCAAAATAAGGGTTGGGGATGCAGCTCAGGGACAGAGGGAGGGCCTTGCATACTTGTGAGGCCTGGGTTCCAACCACAGCAAATCAAAGCAGTCATTTATTCAGTGAGTCAGTCAGTCAATCAGTTGACCAATCATCCACGTCCCCTGGGGCACACTGATGAGTGACAAGGACAATGGGACAATAAGAGGTGGCAAGAGATGAGTGTGGTATCACATGACACTGCTCCAGGCTGTCCTCGAGCTGTGACTCTCCTGCCTCAGCCTCCTGCTGGGATCACAGGTGGGCCTAGGGTGGTGGGAGGCGGCGGCCTCTGAGCCTTTCACTGGTGTCGGGGAAATGCAGTGGGGTCCCCACTGAGTGGCCCAGGAGAGAAACCAGTCAAACCTGCCCAGCCCAATCACTGTGTGACTTCCCACCCACCCAAGAGTGGACGCCCGCTGCCCAGTTCTCCTGTCACACAGGTCAGGTGGCATCTGCCCCGGGACCCGGCAGGCTCAGGGTGTTTGAGTGCTCCCAAGTCACAGGGTTTGTTAGGTTTTTCCTGTTCTCCACCCCTTCCTTCACCCCCTTCCTTGTTTCCATTTTAGCCTTTTCTCGTTTTTTTTCTTTCCCCCCTCCAGTTCTCTTTTTCTTCTGAACATTTTCTTCCTCTTTCACAATATCTACTATGCATTTTGGTCCTTAATCACACTTTTGGTTTCTCACACAAGGGAGACAACGCTGTCTTTACACATGTGTCCAAGTTACGTCACTTAAGACTTTGGTCTTAAGGTGCAATCACTAACCTAGAACTATCTCAAGCTTTTCCTTCTTTATGGCTGAGTAGTATTCTGTAGTGTATAAAAACCCCATTTTCTTTATCCATTCATTGGTTGATGGGTACTTAGGTTGTTTCCAGGATCTGGCTATTACAAATTGTGCTGCTATAAACATGGGTGCACATATATCACTGTGGTGTGATGTTTTCAGATCTTCTGGGAATATGCCTAGAAGTGGAATAGCTGGGAGAATGGGATCTGTAATCCTAAGGGATTTTTAAAGGAATCACCGCTCTGATTTCCACAGTGGCCGCACTAGTCTGCACTCCCACCCGCAGTGGAGAAGGGTTCCTTTTCCCCATAGCCCTTTCAGAGCTGGGCCCTCCCGCTGGCTGCATGGTCACTTCTGTCACCCTCAGGAGGTGGAGAAACAGGTGCAATATTCTGTGACCTTTGGGTCCTGCTTGACCTTGACCCCACTGCCCCAAGGTGACTGTGTGTGTGACACTCCCACTTCTCAGATGGGCAAACGGAGGCTCTGAGAAGATGAGTTCTGGAACCTTCACCAAGCTTGGGCCTCAGTTTCCCTATGGCAAAAACAGGGCTTGTCCCTCCAGCTGTGGGGACAAAAGAACTGATGTCCTCAGCACAGTCTTGGTGCCCTTGGGCGACCACTGAGCACCAAACAGCTGCTGAGCACCTGTAGGACCTCCAGGACAAGGTGGCCCATGCCTGCCTTCCCAGCACTCAAGGGAGGCTGAGGCAGGAGGATCACAAACCCTGTCTCAAACAAACAAAACAAGCAAGCAACAAACGAACAACAAAATAGAAAGCAATGATAGCGCAACTTCCAATCTGAGGCCCCCCCTAGCAGCAACCAGTAGCAACCAACGCCACCAGGGTTGTCCCTTTCCAGCCAGCTGGCTTAGAAGCGGCCTCCAGGAGCACAGGGAGAATGATCTCTCTCTGTTTCTTTCTCTTTCTTTCTCTTTCTTTCTCTTTCTCTCTCTCTCTCTCTCTCTCTCTCTCTCTCTCGGGCACCTTCTAGAACATTCCCACTGAGTGGGTGGGGGTGGGGATGCCCTGGCGGCACCATCTGTGTGCACAAAGTCAGACAGCTCTGCACGGCGCCCTTTTGTGTGTGACCTGTTGATTAAGCTCCCACAGTGAGTCTGGTTCACACCAACGGCAGCCACTACTGTCCCCTGCCCTTGGCGAACGCTTTGCCCAAGCACAGAGCATGGGACACAGGCAAGGCGACAGAGGAACTCCAGCTGTCCCTGAATCAGTGGCCAAGAAGGGACGATTTCTAGGAGAACCCCAGACTCCAGGGGTGCGGAAGAGCCCCGGTGACTCCTGTGGGGGCCTCGGGGAGTGCGAGCTGGGCACAGAGAGGGGGCCCCTGCAGCCCTAAAACGGCGCCTCTGACCTGCCTGACCCTGGCCAGCAGGTGCCAATCTGGCTTCCCGACAATGCCGGGTGGGGCGGTTTTTACAAGGCTTAGCCGCTGCTTTCATAAACGGAAAAAAAATAGACGGAAAAGTCCTATCACTGCGATCGCTTAGGTTCATTCAGGCCAGGCCCCGGTTTGCTCAGGCCTGTGCACATGTGTTTCTCGTCACCTGCCCTGGAGTCTCGGGGCGGGACACCTGGCTGTGGGGAGGGGCACTGCGCTTTTCACCTGGCATCCAGGTTTCCGGGGCCCCAGGCTCAGCCACCTGTCCAACCTCGGTGATTCACTCCTGAAACTGCCTGGGGAATGGGGACAGCTGCAGGACGTGCCCCTGATTCAAACCAGCCCGGGAGTGGCTAAGCCTCAGAGGTCACATACAAAGTCACTTCTCAGATGGAGAAACTGAGGCGGGGGGGCAGTGGGCTGGGCATCCCATTCAACCTTGGACCTTTCCCTAGCAGCCTGCCTCCCCCTCGGGGGACTCTCTGGACCTACACCCTTCAGGCTGCTCAGGGGCTGGCCTTGGTTTTCTTGCCTCAGCCTCCTTAGTGGTAGGATTACAGGTTTACACCACCACACTCAGCATAGCTTTTACACAGAGGGAAACTGAGGCATAGAAGGGTCAACCCCTCAAAGGTAGGTTGGGTGGGAATTCAGTCTCTGCCTTTACTAGCCCAGTGGGATTTCCTTTCCTTTACTTGGTTGGTAATGAGCTCCCCATCATGGGAGGTAAGTAAGCCAGGCCAGAGTTCCACCAGGAGGAGGGACTGCTTAGGACATCCTTCTTGTTTCACGGTGGCCCCAGATAAGTCTTTCCATGCTCTGGGCTTCAGAGGCCGGCGGCAAGAGGACAGGTGCCCTGTGCAGACCTCCAGCTTGGCCTGCCACCATCGCCTGGGGGAAGAGGCCAGGGACAGAGGGTGCCTGACTGCGCAAGGCCACGCCTCCAGCTCGTGACCCTGGGGACAGCTTCACGGAGGCTCACCAGCGGAGCCACCAGACTGGCCCCAACCCTGGAGCCTGACAGTTCCCGTGGCCCAGGTGCGGCTGCCTCAGTCTCCATATCTGAAAAGGTGGCCCCAACACAGAACACCTGCCCCAGAGGGAAAGTGGCTGGCATGGGGTCGGGTGATGGGGACAGATGAGGGTCCCCCTCCCGTGCTCTCCACTGCCACCGGAGGCCACCTGGACAGAGGGAAACTGAGGCTCGGAGGCTAAAGCTCACCCCATCCCCACGGGCCACCCAACCCCGCGTGGAACCGCAGCGGGCGACAGTACCCTCCTCACCCGCCTTCAGGAGGGGAAACTGAAGTACATCCCGCGACCAGGAGCGACTTGCCCGCGAGAGGCTGCGTCCCCAGATGTGGCCCCGCGAGTTCCCCGCGGATCCCCGGTCCTGGAGGAGGCGGGATATCGGGGACCCCGCACTGGGAACGGCTGCCCCACACCGAGGCTTCGGAGGCTTGCGTGTCCCCACCCCACTTTCCGAGCCCCCGCACACTCACCCCCGGACGCGCCGGCCTCCAGCCCCTCCGCGCTGGGGGTTTTCACCTGAGCCCAAGCCCACGCCCTCCGGCTCCTTCCTGCCCCGCTTCCTGCCCCGCTCCCCGCCCCCCGCTCGCCTACATCGAAGTAGATCGCAGCTGCGCTGAGTTTCCGGGTGACAGAGGTGAAGTCCGCGGCCCGCCTCGGGCTGGCCAGCCCCCGACCACACCCATCTCAGACTCGCTTTTCTATTCCCACCGCGCTTCCCGGCCACGCCCCCGCCTCGACCACGCCCACCCCGGACTCGCTCTTCCGTTCCCGCCACGCCCTCCGGCCACGCCCCCTCGACCACGCCCACCTCGGGCTCGCTCTTCCGTTCCCGCCACGCCTCCCGGCCACGCCCCCTCAGCCCCACCGGCTCCTGGCGCTGGAGATCTGCAAGCCTCTCTCCGACTCCCCTGCCAGTCAGACACCAGCCCAACGTTCATTCCATCGATGAAACCTTAGCTGGGGAGCGGGAGGAGCCCGGGGGTCCCCAGATCCCTTCAGGGTTGGAAGGTTCTGGAGCCCCGCAGGCACCCGCAGGCTGGAGTCAGCTCCCGGAGGCTGACGATTTGGGGGTTTGGCCAAGCTAACCCTCTCTTCCTCTCCCAACGTCTTTCCTTCCGAGGACGAAGCGGTCCTGGCCGTGCCTCAGTTTACTCACTGTGCAGTGGAGGAGAAAGCGGCCTGTGCGGTGGCCGGGGCGCGACAGGTCGGGAGTGGACGCCACGGGACCAGCCCGTGACCCAAGCTGGCTTCCTGCAGTGCAGCGCGACCTCCGCGATTGCCTGGGTCGCTGGGACGGCGCTGTTTTGCATAGTAAACACGTGGTCAAACCGTTACCCTGTGGGGCCCAAAATAGCCTGGGCATCGAAAGTCAGACCCTGCTCCATCAGATGCGGGTCCCACGACATTGCCCTGGAACCTTGCATGTCACAGCAGGCAGATGCTGGGATCAAACGTCAGCTGTGCCACCACATAGCAGAGTATTACTCAGCTGTGAAAAGGAGTGGGCATCGACCCAGGCTGTTATGGGGCTGACTCTTGAAGCCTGCTGCAAGGCTGTGTGAGCCCATTTAAAATTTTTTTTGATATTTTAAATTAGGGAACAGGTGCATGTCTGTATCTTTCATCTTAATCATTTTTACCCCCCTTTTCTTCCTCTTGATAAGAACTGTCCAGACCAGAATAAGACAAGGCAGGAAGTAGGCCAGTGGCTGCTAAGGTTCTGGGGAAGGGACAGGGAGGGCCAGTTCGCAGGGCAGGTGTGCTGGGGTGGGGTTGCAGGTGGTCCAGAAGCAGAGGTGAAGTGGTGGTTGTACAACTCTACATTTTTCTTCTTTTTGTTTGCTTTTGAGACAGAGTCTCGCTATATGCAGCTCCAGGTTGGCTTTGAACTCTCAGATCCGCCTGCCTCAGCCTCCCAAGTACTGGGACTACAGGTGTGCGCCACCATGCCAGTGCCTGTACAGCCCTGTGACTGTCCTGAAGCCCCCTTCAAACGATTAGTTTACTGTGGTGTGAATTTCATCTTAAAAAAACCAACCAGCCAACCTGAGTGGGCCAGGCACTGGGCGATTGGCTGGAGTTTTGGGGCCACCGGATGGGGGGCATCATTCACAGACATCAGGCCTGGGGTGCGGGGGTGGGTTCAGTGGGCTCCAGCTTGTGAGACAGTGTGTTCCCCTGGGGTCAGAAGGTCACCTGGAGCAAACAGCCAGCGGGCTGCACCTGAAAGGCCCCAGCCATCTGCAAACGGCCTGGGGAGATAAAGCAGGCACTGGGGCGACCCTTGGGCAGGGCCCTGGTGTGGAAGGGCACCCCAGGGTACTGCAGAGACTCTGCCGCGTTGCCCGCCTGGCCACTGGCACTCCTGTGTGCCAAGGCCTGCAGGGAGAGGACCTTGTGGTCACACCCTTTCTGAGGCCTGCAAATCAGGAAACTGGGGTCCCTAAGTGACTGAGGGTCCTGGGCTTCACCCCGAGAACTGAGGCCCCTTAGGGGAAGCCAGGCCTCCAAGGGCAGCTGAGTCACAGCCCCGAGTCACATCAGTAAAGCTGCAGTGACCCCACTGAACCCGGAACGCGCAATCACCATTTGTGTACAGGGCATTGATTAGGAGCTCGCTGGCAGCCAGACATTCCTCAGCCTCCTCCCTACACAGAGTTCCCTCACAGCGCAGATGAAGAAACTGAGAAGGGAAGCAGGGCTAGAGGAGCCCAGAGGGAGATGCCAGGTCTCTTCTCAGAGTCAGGGAGAGGAGGTGGCATTGTAAATGGGGTTTTGAGGTATATGTAGGAGTTTGCACAGTGGGGCAAAGTAGCTTCTTCTTTCTGAGGTAGGACAGGAGATGTGACAGAAGTAGGCAGAAAGGAGATAAGGAAAACTGTAATTGTGAGTTGTATTTTTAAGTTGAGTAACTCTGCAATTTTAGAATGCAAAGTTACTCAAAGTTACCCACAGCTGTATTTCCTACCTGCATTTATACTTCTTTTCATCCATTCTGACTCCACTCCAAATCCCCTGAAGAGACCAGAAATCCTTTCTTTCTTTCTTTCTTTCTTTCTTTCTTTCTTTCTTTCTTTCTTTCTTTCTTTCTCTTTCTTTCTTTCTTTCTTTCTTTCTTTCTTTCTTTCTTTCTTTCTTTCTTTCTTTTTTCTTTCTTTCTCTCTCTCTTTCTCTTTCTTTCTTTCTTTCTTTCTTTCTTTCTTTCTTTCTTTCTTTCTTTCTTTCTTTCTTTCTACCAGGAATTGAACTCAGGACCTTACACTTGCCAGGGAGGTGCTGTGCCGCTGAGCTATGTCCCCAGCCCAGAAATCTATAAATTAGGAAGCCCCCACTGGACATAAAGACAGAAACAGACTTCACACAATATTTTTAGGCGAAACATCTTAAATCATTTGTCTTTTAAAAAAACCACAAAACCCGACGTGCTTTGTCCTGTAACCTGGGCCCTCCCAGTCCTGTGATGTGGCCTGTTCTCCTTCCTGTGCCTGCCTGCCTCGGCCTCCACGTTTCTCCTGTAAACCCAGCCCACGCTTCTGTGGATTCAAAGATCCCACAAATTCTCTCCGCTCCTCTGATGCCCTGGAGGCCGCCTGCCTGAGACCCTCTGCACCTCACTGAGGGCCCTAAAAAGGTTTTTCCTGAGCTGCCGGGGTGGGGGGGGCGCCAGGATGGGGGTGGTAAGGTCTGAGCCCCAGTCCCACTTAAGGGGCCTCCTAGGACCCCTGCAAGGTGACATTGTCATCCCCATTCTTGGGGACCAGGGTGGGGGATCAAGATGTAACCAGCGCCACAAAAGGGAACTTATTTTTTGAGACAGGGTGGCTTGGGACTCACGAGGATCCTCTTGCCTCAGCCTCCTGATTGCTGGGGTGACAGGTGTGCGACCCCATGCCTGGTTTAAAAATAGAACTTTTGGGCTGGGGATTTAGCTTAGTGGCATAAGCGCCTGCCTGGCAAGCGAGAGGTCATGAGTTCGAGGCCCAGTACCACAAAAAAAAAAAAAAAAAAAAGAACTTTTAAAAAGTCAGGCATTTTTTCTTTTAGAGCTAAGTGAGGTCTCCAAGCTTCTCCTGCTGAGCACATAGCAACACCTGGCCCCTCCTGGGCCCCAAGAAGGGGTAGGACAAAGCTCAGGCTCCCTCCGTTCCTGACTCAAAAGGACCCCAACCCCCTAGGCCCAGGTGATGGCAGCTGAGGTGCTGGGCCCTCCACCCTGCAGCCGGTGTTGAATAACCGAATAAATGGCTCCTTGATCTTCTCAGCAAATGACTCTGCGTGCATGGGACCAGGAGGCTGAACCATGCAGGTTCCCAGCCAGGTCGCACTTCCCGTCCCAGAGGCCCAGGTTCTGTCTGCATCTGCAAGCCCCAGGGTCCCCCTGCAGTCCAGATGCCACCCTGCTCGCTGCACCTGTGCGGCTGCCAGACCACTTCCAGTCTCCTGAGACCCTCCGTCAGCGGGCTATGGAGGAGGAGATCGTCACAGTCACACCTCGTCTCAGGATGCCACACAAGAAAGACAGGGAGAGGAGGAAAATTTAAAGAACTGCGTTAAAGACACAAAAGTTACCCAAACCCAGTTTAAAGCTTTTTCTCGTCCCTGACCCAAGAGGCCAGGGCCATTCCCCTGGCCTGCAGACTGGCCTTTGCCCTGTGCACAGACTGTCTCTTGTCATCTGTGAACTGGACGCACCCTCAGCAGCACCTCTTGGGGTCACCTTCCGGCCTGGATGTAGGTAAATGACTTGCATTGGAACACAGCCATGCCTAGCAGCCATGGCAGGCACCCCGGGGCCCACACACCCTGGATCTCTCAGCTATTATTTTATTTTTGCGAGGGTGGCAGTGATGTCTGAGGTCTCGCTGTATAGCCCAGGCTGGCCTACAACTTGCAGCCATCCTCCTGCCTCAGTCTCCCGAGTGCTGGGGGGACAGACGCATGGCCACCAGACTGGGCTCTCTAAGCCCCTCTTTAGGAAGCCTTCCAGGCTTGGTCCTCTCGCCACTCCCCCCTCTGAGCCCCTGGAAGGGCCCCACACAGGGCGAGTCGGGAGACCCCGTGAGCGCCAGGCAAAGTGCAGGGTGTGGTTTCCGGAGCCCAACTGCCCCGAGTCTCGGAGGAAGGATATGCATTGAGGCAGGACAAGAGTTCCTTTTTTATGTTGTTAGAAAATAAAATGTTTATTTAAAGAGCATTAAAAGGCCGGGACCTGTGTGCGGTTGGCGTCAGGATTGGGAGGAAGAGGAGGAGGAGGAGGAGGAGGAAGAGGAGGAGGAGGAGGAGCAGGAGGAGGAGGAGCCATCTTGGCTCAGCCTGCGTGGCATGGGGCGGGTGGCTCCTCTCCGCGGATCCAGGCCTCGGGGACAGTGGGGTCCCGGCGCCCGGTCCGTGAGCACCAGGATTCAGCGCGGAGCTGGGGCGACGCTCAGCAGCTCAGCAGCTCAGCAGCTCAGCAGCTCATGAGGTACATCCCTGGGTGGGGGGTGCAGCGAGTTACTGAGGGGCGCCCCAGTCTGCCCTCTCCTGCGTTCCTCGGTGCCCTGGGACTCAGGGCTAGCAAGGCCCAGTGCTGGGGTTTGGGGGTGCTGACCCTGCTCCAGCTCCTTCCCCCAGCCGCTCCCTCCCAGGCCCACCCCTTCGGGCTCAACTCTGTCCCCGGGGGGCTTTGATGGACCTGTGTCCCATTTGGGTGCCCTGCCTCCCTGCTACCCCAAGTTCCTCCCCGCCGCCCTGGTAACTGCAGGCTTGGGCTCCTTCGGTTCTGGGGCTCCCGGCTGGGCAGGGTACCTGTGGCAAACCTCTTCTTCACCAGGGACATGCGGTAGCTGCTGCCCACCAGCTCCACGCCGACGCCTGACAGCGTAGTTCCCTCGCTCACGAACTGTGCGGCCACGGGGCTGGGGGTGCTGGGCCCCGACAGCGGCTCCCAGCTGGCGGAGAGGTGGCCAGAGCCTAGGGAGGCCGGAGGAGGGCGTCAGGCAAGGCCTCCGTCTGCCCCACGTCTCTCTCGGCTGCTGGACCTTCCCTTCCGGCACAGCAGGGTGCTGCGTGTCTTGCCAAGCAGTCCTTGCCTGCCCACCACACCCCACAGGCTGCTCCCAGATTTTTTGTTTTTGTATTGAACTTCAAACCGAAGGCCTCGCACACGCTCAGCCAGTGCTGGCCCTCCCTTTTTATTTGGAAATGGTCTTAATTTTTCCAAGCTGGACTTGAATTTGGGATTCTCCTGCCTCAGCCTCTGGGTTGTAGACCATCACACTAGGCTCCTCCCAGTTTTTTCACGGCAACCTCCCCCAGCACACCGCCAGTTTTCCCCCATTTTCTACAAGTGCCCCACACCTGAGGACCGCCCCTCTCCCCTCCCCCGTCCCCAGCTCTCACTCACCCCCTGCCTCTGACACATCCGGGAGTTTCCACGTGAACCGTTTTTCCTCCAGGCTCCTGGCCGCAAGAGGAGCTTGGTGAGAGTATGCCGGGAGCACAGGGATCCCACTCCATCACCCCACCGCCCAGCCTGGCCGCGGTTGTCCCGTGGGTGCGAGGGGGTGGGCTGTGCATGGGCACGGCGGGCCGCCCTCACCAGGTGGCTGCTGGCTGCAGGCGCACGTTGGTGATTGGCTCGCCCACGGGCAGTAGGATGTGGACATTGGAGAGCGGTGTGGGCACCGCCGTGGCGCCGGCGCGGTAGCTGTACTCCACGGCCACCTGCGTGAGCGCCTCCCCACACTGCCAGTGTGCGCGCAGCTGCAGAGGCAGCGCCTGGGGGCTCGGGCGGGAGAACTGGGGGAACAGGCCAGGGTGAGGGACGTGGCTGGGGCCGCCACGTGCTCCGTGCAACCAACCGGCTCTCGCCTGCCACTCCAGCCCGCAGTGCAACAACGCACGCACGCTGTGCACGCGCAGCCCATTGTCACCAAGGTGGCCTTCGCGGAGCCTCGTTAACACTTCGTTTCCAGCAGAGGGCAGGAGAGCGCTTATTCTAAACCCCGCAGACGCGCTCCAATTCAAGGTTCTTTCATTTGCATAATAGCGCCCTCTGCACCAATAGCTGCCGGGTCTGTAATACTGTCTGACACTTTAGCATTCATGCCCCCGCCCACCCTTGGCTCTTATTGGCTGCCTATATTTCTGATGCCTGCTCTCATTGGTGGTCTGAGTGTCTGCCTCCTGCCCTCGTTGGGTGCCTGTTTCTGTTGCCTGCTCTCATTGGCTGGCTGTACCCCTGCTCCGCCCCTTGCACACAACCCACCTGGTAGCGCAGCAGCACCACATTATAGTAGGAGGCCGCGGGGTTCTGCTCCGCCTGGCGCTGCAGGACTTCGGTCAGAGCAGCCATGTTGAGCCAGAAGTCTTTGGTCTCTGGGTCGCTCTGGGAGGGGTCACTGCAGAGACAAGGACTCATCACCCAAACTCAGGACACACCCTGTCAGGGCTTGATAAATTTCTCCAGGTGCCCTGGGCTCAGCCAAGCCCACTGTGGGAGAGTGCTCGAGGGCAGGCAACTTGCCCGAGGCCACACAGCATGCCCGTAGGGGCACGGCAGGCCTTCAGGGCCCCTCCCACTTGCCGTCCACGGACCTGAAGAGCAGGTCGGCGTTGGGCTGGAAGTGCTCGATACCAGCCGTGTGAATGAGCCGGAAGCTGAGCACCGGTGGAGGCGGGGTCCCGCTAAACACGTGCACGATGCCAGCCGGAAAGGTCATGGTCAACTCTCCGGTGACCCGAGCCACGCAGCTGGGGGCGAGAAACACTGGCATCAGGTCAGGGCTCTGACTGGACCAGCATCCTGTCTTCTCCAGGGTCCACAACAGTGCTATGGTTTCCAGGCTTCTTAATATGCAGAAGATCCTGGCCATGCCCTGGATCCTTCTCTGACCTCCTCTTTCATCTCTATGTGGCAGGAAGAGTCCATCCTAGGCTGAAGGAGGCTCAAATATGCTCTTCCCTATTTTCGTTTTCTCCCAGGTCACCAGGAAGCTTAAACAGAGTGGCTCTGTGTTTAAACTTAGCTTGGGTTTTGGGTTTAACGCTCTCTTCCTCTTTGTGGCTTGGATGCAACCTCAGGAATGTCAAGCTGACCCCTGCGTACCTGGGGCTGTGGCCACGGAAGTAGGCGTGGACGTACTCGGTGAAGGCGGTAGCCACAGGCAGTGCATCCTGGGAGCCTAGGACTACAGGGCTGGGGCCCCGGGAGACTCCTGGGAGTGATGGGAAAGGAGGGTGTCAGATGCAGAGAGCAGACTGTAGCATCCACCTCCCCACAGAACAACTCCCTTAGCCACCCACCAAGCCAGAGAACGGTAGACTGAGGCAGGGGGTAGAGTGGTCCCACATACCATGTCCAGTCTGGGATGAGAAGTTGGGCCGATCCGGGGCCATGCTGGGGGCCGATGAGCCCAGGGGGGAGGGGCTCAGAGACCGGGACTGCGGGGCAGGAGGGTGGCAGGGCTAAAATCTGTGCTGATAGCTGACTTGGAGGCCACCCTCAGGCCAGGTCCCCATATCCCCGAACCTACCAGGTCGCCATTGCTACGGGTGAGGGGACAGGACACCTTCCTGGAGCGGGGTCGCCGGGGTGGGGCTGCCAGGCCCTCCCTGGCTGTGGAATCTGCAGGTGTCAGGTCTGGGGCACAAGTTCAAAAAACAGGCATCGCTGAGATGCTGCCCTGGGCCTCTGCGGCCTCCCTGGGGGCAGGAACTCAGCCTAGGAATGAGGAGAGGGGAGTTCTGGGGTGACCTATGGTATTAAGTCCTATAGACCACGTCCACAACCCTGAATGTCTCAGACATCAAACTGCTCGCCGGATAAGGAATGAGCTTCCTGTCACTGGTGGTATGCAAGTAAGCTGTGGTAGCTTAGTATGTGGGTCTCTACAGGGGAGATCTGGAATTTTAGCCAAGCCAGTTCAGATGTTCCTTCCCTGGGAGGCACCTGCAAGTTAGGCTCACAGGCGGCCTGAGACATCGCACCCTACTCTCAGAGGCAACCTCCAGCTCACCTGTGCTGGCCTTTAGCCCCCACGGTCCTGGTGACGGCGCCAGGGGTTTCGGTGAGTCGGCTGGTAGAGGGACACGGGTGACCTTGGAGTCCTGGGGCTGTGCCCTACAGCTGGGTGGGCTCTGTGGGGTGCCTGGGTGGGGGACCCAGGAATCTGGGGAGGGGCCAGTAGCTGCATGGGATGGAGAGTCCAAACCAGAGTCCTCCACGTTCTCGGGTGAGGAGGAGGAGAAAGGAGAGGGACTGGAGGTGAAGCCGAGGCTGCTGGAGCCTAGGGAGGAGGACCAGCAATCAGCCCAGCCACGCCCATCCGATAGGCCACACCCACAATCCTTTCCCTTCACCTCCGTTTATACTAATACCCACCCACGCACCACCCCCCGCCCACCCAAGCCTAGGCCCCACCCTCTGTAGCCCTGCCCACTTACACAATGGCCCTACCCTTCTATCAAAGGCCTTTACCTTTCATGGCCCCGCCCACTCGACCAGATTCCTCGCCCTCCATGATCCCACCCACTCTGGCAAACCGCTCTACCTTCTATGGCTCCGCCCACTTGCACAGTGGCTTCATCCAATCCATAAAAGACCTCTGTAGCCCCACCCTCTTAACATGGCCCTGCCCACTCATGAAAGGCCTCCGCCCCTCTATGGCTCCGCCCACTTATAAACAGCCCCGCCTAGGGTGGGTTTGATGCACACCCCTCTCCTTCTTTCCGCCCTCTCCCGGACCTATCTTCTCATTGGCTCCTCCCACCTGGCTTAGTCTTGTGTGACCACGCCTGCTTGCCACGCCCACCTGTGAAGTCCTCGTGGTCAAAGGCTGACTCCAGCGGAGGCCCAAAGAGGCTCTTGGACACCTGTTCATCGGAGGCCGGCAGCTTCTCTGCGCAGCTGCAGGGGGAGGTGGGCAGGTGCGGAGCTGCTCTCCGCAGCCATCTCTGCCTCAGGGTCTTGCACCTGCTGTTCCCTGTCTTGTGCTCTGTTTCTGCTGTTCTCTTACTGTGCCTCCTCCGGGCTCAGCTCCATCACCCCCTCAGTGAGACTCCTGTCATCACCCCAAGTGAGGTCACCCCTCTGTCATGTCCCCTGCTGCGGGCTCTTGCCAACCCTTAGCGTGCCCTCTCAGTCATCTGCTATTCTATTTGCTGTTTTTAGAGGCAGGGTTTTACTATGTAGCCCATGCTGGCCTTAAATTCGCAGCAACCCTCCTGCCTCAGCCTCCTGAGGGCTGGGTTGACAGGCATCATTTGCTATCCTCACGAGAAGAGGAGAGACCTATCTGGGTCCTACATCCCCCCAAACCCAGCTGGGGGTGCTTAATTGGTACCATGTGGGAGACTAAGTGTCCCTTACCAAACAGGACAACCTCAACTCCTGTCTAGGGTTCAGAGAAGCCAGGGTAGAGATGGGACCCTGCGGGGGTGGGGGAGCCAGACCTGCTGTGCAGGTGTGCTGACCCGGCAGAACTCACCTGGTGGCCCGGGGTGCAGACCGAGGCCTCTGTGGCTTCCCGGCTGTGTCGCGGGCGGAGTGGCGCTTCATGGTGCCCTGTGGAGGACGCGGGCTGCAGGCAGGGGCGCAGCCAGCTTTCCCCCCTCCCCAGCTCCTGCTCGCCCATCCCACACCTCACCCCTGGGCCTGGAGGGAGGATGAGGCTGCCAGCCGTGGCCCGGAGCTGTGCCGCCGCAGCCTCTGAGCTGCAGGCCTGAGCGCGGGTTGGGGCGGGCTTGATGTGCACGTAGAACTTTCTAGGCTCCTCGTCGTCGAAGTCGGAGTCACTGGACGAAAAACGAGAGGGCTCGGCCGTGCGTGGGCCTCTGTCAAGGAGCCAAGCAGACCCCAAATTCAACCACAAACCTCCCTCCCTACCTGAACCCCCTGGAGGTCTTGTACAATGCCATCATTCACCAGTTGCCAAGCTACTTGGCAAACTCTTATTTAGCAGCTAAACCCCAACACGGGTGTCCCTCCATGTAGGAAGCCCTCTGAACTGTCCCTCAGGGGAACTGCAATCCCCTCTCTCCCTCTCCTGAGCCCCTAGGATGGGCGTTTGCAGAGGTAAACTGGGTCATTGCGGACTGGATTTTGTCCTTATGGTGCCATCAGTTGCCTATAGAGGGCGCCAGAAGGATATTGTTCTGGGTTGCTTCGGGCCGGACGGTGAAACCTTCTTCGTCCACCTCTGGACACATCTGGAGGGAAGGGGCGGCGAATGCAGTTCCAGCCACGAACCTTCCGACACACGCACACTTCCTTGCACACACATCCGCAGTCCCGACCCCCGGCTAAGCGCCCGCCTCCCCCCGCACCTGGGGCAGGGTCTCTGGGGCCGTACCACCGCCCTGCAGGGACCTCTGGGCTTCCTTGGGGTGCCAGCAGGGTGTGGTCGAGGCGGGACTTGAATCCAGCGCTCAGCGCTGTCCCCAGAGCGGGACCCATCAGCTCCCACCACAGCCCGGCCAGCCTCATCCCTGACTCACCCCTGAATCGGGTTCCAGGAAATCTCTGGGGAGGGAGGAAGAGACCTCAACACCAGCTCCTCTGGCTCAATGGGGACCCCCTCTGCTTGGCCACGGACAGGCCACGGAGCCGGCACCGGGGTGCTGGGGTGTGGGGGGAAGGGATGGAGTTTGGGGCAGCCTGGGCCAGCTTTTGGAGCGGCCTAGGTGGGGTAACCCTGGGCCGGACCGGGCCAGGCCTAGCCTTGGCTCAGGGAGACGTGGGCAGGGGTACGACCGGGCGGGGGACCCCGGGTGAGCGGGCATAGGGGCGCCCCGGTGTGGACTCCGGACGGACGCTCCCTTACGTGGCCGCTGGAGGTTCCCGCTCCCGCCGGCTTAGTCCCGGCAGGCGAAAGGCCTTGGCTCCCCTCAGTCGCTTCATTGCTGAGGACAGAGGGGTGCAGCTGAGCCCGGGTGGTGCCCTCTGCCCTTCTGCCCCCTCCCTTCGCCCTCGGGGGGCCAGCCTGGGCAGCCGGGCCCAGACGTACTTGCCTTCCTGCAGGGTGGCCGCGCTGTACGCCTCGAAGTCCAGGGGCCCTGGATGGGGTGGAGATGCACGTGAGCCCGGGCGGGCTGCGCCTGGTGGTGGTGCCTGCCTGCCACACAGGGCTCTCGGAGCTCGGCCAGGGTCATTCAGCTGCCAGGCTAAGACTGGGCATGGGTGGGGTGGGCCTGGTGGCTGGTGAGACCCTGGCTGGGCAGTGTGGCTGTGACTCTAGGCACGGTGGCATTGCCTTCTGCAGCCCGGGTGCTCAGGGGAGTTCCCTGGGCCCTTGCCTTGATCTGCTCACTCTAGCACTGAGGCTCAGAAAGGTCAAGAAAACATCCCGGGTCACATAGCAAGCAATGATGACAGGCCGCAGGTCCAGGCCTAACTCCGGAAGGTTTGCCCTCAGTTTCTTTCAGCCCCTGCATCTTGGCATCTCCCAGCTGGTCTTTGACTCAGCAGCCCTCAGGGGCTCCCTTGGGCCGGGCGGACAAGGGCCTGGCTGTCACCATCCCCTGGGATCTGGTTCTGTGGTTCACGGGTGGGGTCAGGCAGGTGCCCCTCTGCGGGCTGGTAGTTGGAGCTGTTGCCAGCCCGTTTTTTGTTTTGTTTTGTTTTTGGTTTTGTTTTTTTTTGGTGCTGGGAATGGAACCCGGGACTCCACATTGTCTGGCTGAGCGCCCGCCACTGAGCTGCCTCCCAGCCTGCTTTTCAGATGAAGCCACCAGGCCAGCAAGGCCCCGCCCGCTCACCCGGCTTCTCCCGGCCAGTGCCCTTGCTCTCTGCGAACTTCCTGAGCAGCAGGTCCACGCTCACGTTCTCGATGTTCTGTTTGAACTCCTCGTGCACCTGGGGCATGTTGGGGGGTCACCCACAGGTCCCCTGCCCAGCCTCTGGCTGCTCGCTCCCTCCTCCTCCCCTCCTCACCTGCCCTATCTGCACGTGCGTGTCCTCCACAGAGTGGGCATAGGAGCCCAGCAGCGCCTTCATGTGACGCAGGTGGGTCTCCTCCATGGCCTGGAAGCGCTGGGTGGGTGGGGGATGGCGAGGACAGGGCTAGGGAGGAGGGTCATGGGACCCAGCCTGGCCAATCAGAACATCCTAAGTCCCTAGTCGTAGTGATTGATTTGGGGAAGAGCCAATGAGGTTCTGCCCTAAGACTTGCGGGACCATGAGAAAAAAAAAACACTTTGATTTCTGGGCCTAAGAGTTGTTGGGATGTGCATGTAGACTGCTGGGGGGCACTCCTCCCTCTCCCCTGCCACATGCAGGCACACACTCGTCTGATGCCGAGCAGGTAGTGAAGATCCCCAGGGAGGTAAACGGCCTAGACTAGGGAGATACACAACTTCCTGCCAACGCTGAGCACCTGGATCCAGCCATGCCTGAAACCTCCCCTGTCCCCGAAAAAACTTTTCAGTCCACTGAGCCTATAAATATGCCAGTTTAAATAAAGGTTTCTATCACTTGCAACTTTAAGAAAATTTTGATTCTTAATCTGGAGATTCTGATTTTGCACACGTGGATGCACAGACGCTCAGGGACAACGTGCCTGGGAAAGGTCACCTCACCGGCCAGGGATGCAGGCTGGATGGGAACTCAGGCCTCTCAGTGGCCGAGAACATCAGGAGACCCCTGGCTTCTAAGCTCGGTCCTGCCTTGTTCAAAAATGTCAGTGCATGGAGGGCTTCCCCGCACCTGGTACTGGGCCTGAAAACTGCACGGTGACTCATTCACAATAGATCTCAGCCAAAAGGCCGACAAGCGGTGACTCATCTAATTTCCACAAGGCAGGTGCTCCCGCTGTCTGCATTTTACAGAGGGGGAAACTGAGGCACAGTGCGAGTTAGCATCTGACATAGGGCCAGCAGCGAGCTGGCAGCTGTGGCCAGAAGGAGCTGAGGGTGGGGTTTGCGGCCCTGGACTCCAGGGGCTCCCTGCAGCCTGGGAGGGACTTGTCGGTCCCTGGTCACCTGTGTCTGGTCCTCACCAGTGCGGAGTCCAGCATCCTCTGCTCGAAGTCGGCCCGGGCAGAGTTGTACTTCTCCACCGAGCGCCTCAGGCTCTCAGCCGCCTTCTTGGCTTTGGTTTCCGCCTGGGAGGCAAGGGGTAGGGCCGGGGCCAGTCACTTAGCCGGCCTCATCACCAGGGGGGGACTGGGGATGGCCCCGCCCCGCCCCGCGACACCCGTCACTCAGCCGCAGCCCCCGCCCCGGCCGAGTGGCCCACCTTGTCCACCTCCTTCTGGCTGGTATTCTCCCGACGCAGCCGCTCCAGGTCCACGCAGCGGCTCAGGTAGTTCTCGCGAGACTTGGGCAGCAGCTGGGTGACCCCGGCGAGCAGCTGCACCGCGTCCAGGGTGCCCCCCACTTCCTCCTTGCACTGCAGGCAGAGAGGGCTCGTGGCGGCCATGCATGTAGGGCCCAGGGTGCCCTTCCGGTGTCCCGGGTGCTCTGTGCCTTCCAGGGCCATGGCCATTTACTGAGCATTTTACTCATTTTAAAGCATTTAGGGGGCTGGGGATGCAGTTCAGAGGCTGAGCGCTTGCTGAGTATGCGCGAGGAGGCTCTGGGTTCCAGATCTAAAATTTCACGAGACTTAAAATACGCAGATTCACCTGAATGTGGTGGTGCACACCTGTGATCCTAGTACTCACGAGGCTGAGGCAGGAGGGTTGCCAGTTCAAGGCCAGTAACTCCATCAAGAGTGGGAGATACCACAGGAAATTCCCTGATCCACAGACCCTAGACCTACCCAGGGCAGGGCCCCGCATTGCCCACTTGCGATTCCATCTTTCTGCCAAGCACACAAGGTGTTGGCAGCGCTGAAAAGCTGGAAAACCCTAAATTCAAACCCCGCTGGAGGGGAGCCGTGCGTAAGTGCAGAGCTCTGAGCCTGCAATCGTGAAGCCTCACGTGTGTGGGCCCCCGAGCCCAAGGCTCCAGAGACCAGAGATCCTAGAGGGCTCACAGGTGGGGGCCAGCGACAGGGAGTAGACACGGCCCACTGGTCACAAACCATGGGCTCCGCGCTGGGAGCCAGGAACGCTGCAGGCACCAGGCACAGGCGTGAACCAGGCTGTGTGCCAATAAAACTTTATTAACCCACGGGATCCTGAGTACTGCAGAGCAGGGTCCTCGCACATCACCGAAGAGCGTTCTGTTTTGAGGCTTTGCTAGCCTGCTAAAAGTGTCAAGGCCAATAAAACAAAGCAAAAATAAAACAGTAAGAGCCAGCTTTAGGCTGTACAAAGCAGGCGGAGGGCCGGCTAACTGCTCCTACAGGACCGGCTCCGCACATGCGCAGTAAGCCGCCCTGCCCCCTCCAGGATATTATTCTGCCGCGAAGCGGCTCAAGGGTCGGGTCTCCCCATGCTGGGTCGGGTGTTCTGCGCATGAGCAGGATTATGAGCGGCTCCTCCAGGGTCTGGGGCTACAGGTGGCTTTGGGATCTCAGGAGCCACTAGTGCCCCGGCCCCCGCGGGCAGCGTCCCCCAAACGCACACCTTCTTGTGGGCCTTGAGCTGTTCCTCTCCGTAGCGCAGCACGTCCTTGATAAGGTCCTGCAGCTTCCGCGTCAGCTCCAGGTGGCACAGGGCCAGCTTGTCGGAGGACACGCGAAAGACCTCCCAGAGTGGGGCGAAGGTCCTGGGGATAGGCGGGTCACACCCAGGGCCTTGCAGGCCCAGAGCCTCTGCCCCCCACCCGGGCACGACGGGCACTGGGCCACCAAGTGTCCCTCACTGTCCCAGCTCATTTTCTTTGCGTTGTGGGGGCCAGGCAAGTGCTCCCCACCGAGCTGCACCCCCAGCCCCAAAGCTAGAATTTAAACGTGGCCCCCGAGGCAGTCATCCGTGGGAAAAGCCTCACCCTGGCCACGCCAGTCCACGCAAACTTCGTGCCTCAGTCGCGTTCCTGCTTTCTCTAACGGCTGCCTCTGCTCCAGGCCCCTTCACACAAATCTACCCCACAGCAGCCGAGGGGAACTCAGCCCATGCCAAGGAGGGCTCGACTCCATTTGAAAAGCACTCGAGTGTCCAGTCCTGGCCTCTCCTCTTCCCACTGCATCTACCCCTCACCCAGACCTTCAGCTATGCCAGCCTCCTCGGTCGGCCTCGGCCTTGCCTGGGGCATCGCTCCCTCAGGACCTTTGCACTGGCCTAGGTACTGCCTGGGTCTCTGCCCTCAGATATTCCAGTGACAGTCCTTGTCCTTACTATGGGCTCAGGAGCACTTGGGAGCGAGTGTGCAGCCCCTCCAGGTCCTGTTTTGCCCAGAAATGGACCTCTGCTCATGTCCGAGTCTAACATTTGCCTCATGAAGGGCCTAAGGGTGCTGGTAGGATCTGGCACTCAGAATGGGCCTAGTAAACCAGTCGTGGTGGCGCACTACTGTAATGCTAGCACTCGGGAGGCTAAGGCAGGGGGATCCTTGCAGTTTCGGGATCAGCAAGGGCTACAAAGTGAGCCCAAGGCCAGCCTGAACTGCATATTGCGCGAGATCCTGTCTCAAAATGACAAAAATAAATAAATAAATAAATAAATAAATAAAATTTAAAAAATTAAAAAAAATAAAAAAGAATGGGCCTAGTAAATATTTGTGGAAGTAATGAGGAGTTAGTAAGTGAAAGACGCATAGTCCTCTATCTGATGGCTGCAGCAGGGGAGCAGTTACAGCACCATCTTCATGTCACCTGTGTGAAGAGATGTCGCCCCAGGAAAGTCTCCCGATGCCTGCAGCCCCAGCTGCTTTAATAACCCCACCACACTCACCCCATTGGGGTCCCATTGCTGGCCAGCTTGGAAAGTTTCGCCATCGCCTTTGAGTAGGTCTCCTCGATGGTGGCCCTGGGTGAGAGGATGGGGGAGAAAGTGGGGAAGTCTCTGGGCACCCTTGGGGAGCACCTCCCCCACCCCAGTTTCCTCATCTCAAACACCTAAGCGGTGGTTCTCAAAGGAGGGCATTGTAGAAATTCACGGGAGAGACGTTTTTCCCTTATTATTTCATTTTACTAAAAACGGTAGTATTTCTAGCAACTGCAGATAAACAAATTTGTTCTGAGCACATATTATATCGTAAGCTCTGCACTAATTTTTTTCTGTGGTTGATCTCGCTAATTGCAGGAAAGACCCTGCTCAGTGGCTCGCCAATTTCAAGTTTGGGGGGGAGGAGCAGGAATGCGCCCAGCGATCAGCACTGCCCATGGGCGCAGAGGCGCCACCCCCGTAGTCCATGGTATTTTCCAAACTTCCGGTGTCTGCACAATGATGCTCTGAAATGTAGATGATTTCATACATGCTTTCATTTATCAGCGTGCGGGATGGAGTTTAAAGATCTGCTGCTGTAAGTTATCTCACTTTCTGGGAAGAGGCCGCAGAGCCCCGATGGTTACTGTTTAAAAGCCGGGACACAGCTGACAGGACCGAGGGTCTCCGAACCCCTTCGGCTCCTGGGGTACCCAGGAGTCTGGACCTAGGGCCAGGCGTTGGACACAAGAGCGCATGCCCAGAAGAGAATGTGAGGCCGGGGCTCGAGGGGCGTGGCTACTGGCTGTGGGCGGGGTCTCGTGGTGGGTGGGGCATAGGAGACCTCACCTTTCCCGGATGAAGTCGGCCAGCTCCTTGGTGGAAATGGGACCCTGCTTCACGCTGTGGTACAAGACCTCAAAGCCGTGGTTTTTCTCACCCTGTAGGGATGGAGTGGAGATTGATGGGTGGGGGGAAGAGGGCATTTATGTCGCCTAGCAACAAGGGCAGGACAAATGAATCAGTTTGTACAAATCTTCCCCTGGCTGTAGGGATTGGCTCAGGTGTGAGCCAGTCAGCTTGCTGCATTTCTTCTTGGCCTCAGGGACTGACAAATGAACTGTGAACTGGTCCAATCAGAGAAAAGCCTGAGAACTTTGTCTCATAAAAGGGAGACGAGCCTTTTTGTCCTTGCTCTCTGCCTTTGCCTCTGTCTCCATCAGAGAAGCTCCATTTTCCGTGTCTTTCCATAGTGAGAAACTGTGTGGCGACAGGAGATGTTAGAAGCAAAGTGGAAACCATAGCTTCAGAATCCTGCTGGGCCGGTAAACAATCAGAACAGCTGCAGGTTTAGTGGAGCTGCTGGATCAAACCAAGCCTAAAGGCCACTTTCCCTCCGCTCTTCACTTCTGCGTGCCAGTTCAGCCCTGCAGTTCAGATTACTGTCGTGTTTTCTGTCCCACATGAGAGCCAGGCAGGGTCCGGGTCTGAGTCTCTCCTGCCCTGCAGATTGCAGCCTGGGCCGAGGCCTGTGGCCCCTTCTGTCCCAGCCATGTAGGATTAGGCACGTTGCCTTTGCAGGCTTCAGTTCTGTCCCCTGAGTGATGGGAGGAAGACCGCTCTAGGTCCCCAGGATCTGAGTGGCAAGGGCGGGCAGAGGTCAGGCCTAGGGGCCTCTGGGCGAGGGTCCCAGCGAAGGCTGGGCACCAGCCCCAGCTGCTGCTGGGGACCCTCGGGGGAGGCTGTGCCAGGCACCGCTGCCGGCTGCATGTGGCGCTGACTGGCGGCCAACCACTGGCCCGCTTCCCAGAGCAGGGGCGGCCTCCCTGTGGTTATGGCCTCCCCGGGTCCCGGAAGATGGAAATTTCCTTCCCGCTCCCTGATGGGGAAACCGAGGCTCAGAGAGGCAGAGGCACCGTCCCTGGGCCCCGGCAGATCCGGGTAGGGCCGCCTTGGGAGGGGCTTCGGGGTGGGGCGAGGTTTCTGTTTCCCTTTGCCCATTGGCATCTCCCACAGTGAGCGGACACCTTATGCCCGTTACAGAGAACTCCGAATAAAGGAGGCACTGGGCGCCAGGAAAAGACAGAGAGAATGGACGTGGGCGCCGCTGTCAGCGCCACGTGGGCGACTTCTGATCTGCAGTGGTCAGGCCCCAGCACACGTGCCTCACGGGCTCAGAAAGGTACAGCCCCTCGGGTCGGTCACACAGCCACTCAGAGCCCATCTGGGGAGCCCGACCCACAGGGGGAGGGTAGAGGTCAGATCCCTGCAGGTGGCAAGGGGTATGGCCCCTTTAAGAAAGCCGTGCCAGTAAGAGGAGCCCCAGCTGGGGAGGAGCTAGGGAGAGAGCAAGCACTGACTTGTTGCTGGGGCAACCAGTTACCTAGCAACAGGCTTGTGCACGCTCAAGGCCTTGCAAGTGAGGAGGGGGCTTTCTGCCAGGTCCTCTCTGATCCAGGGGGCTCTCTGGCCCCCATGTCCTCCCTGGCTCCCACTAGCCTGGCCCTGGAGCAGGAGCCCTGGTTCCCCCACCCGGCCCCTGCTCACACCTGCGGGCGTTTGCTGGGCTGCACCATGTGCCCCATCATCCCCGGGCGAAGCACAGCCCGCTCTGGCCTCAGCAGGTCCGGCTCCTTCCTGGGGTCCCCAAGGCCGGCTTGGCTGGGACCCAGCAGGGCTGTGGGGTCCAGTGACAACCCCAGATTCTGCAGGGCAGGGGCTCACGGATGGCTCCTCTGGGCTTCCTCTGGGGCCTGGCAGTTCAGCCTGGCCCCAGGTATGAGTCCCGACTCTGGGCCTCATCACAGCATTTTCAGGTCCTGGAGTCCTGCGCTGGGCCTCAGTTTCCCTGTGGTTAAGCTGTGAATCACTCACCCAAGTTACAAAGCCTGTGAGGGCTGAGGTGTGGATCTGAACCCAGCCTGTCTCTTCCCACTTGAAATTCTAAGCCCTGGAGACCCTCTACCTGCTGAAGGCTCTGTGCATAAGATACAGTCTCCCTTTCTCCATAAAAGTCCCTGTCCAGAACTCCCACCAAAATAAGAATATGTCTTACCCAAAAATGCTCTCCAAAATATGACATCCTGATGGCCACTGTGAAGACCCTGCCTGGGATCTGTCTGAAGAGAAAGGCAAGTTTGAGCCTGAATCATAAGCAGTGAGGGGCTCAGAAGGGGAAATTCCAGCTCTCCTCCCTGAGGAGGACAGAGACAGAGGATGAATGAGGAACCAAAAGCCCCAAGGTTGGGAGCATGCCAGGGCCTCAGAGAGGATTCAACCCTGGTCTTATAACCCTCAGTGTAGGAAAGCAGGTGACCTGAGTCTCATGGGGTCGGTATGGAGTTGGAGGAATGAGGATGTGGGAGTCTGGATTGGAAGAAGGGGCAGGAAAGTAGGGCTTTGAAGCATGTGTAGGAGTTCATGGGCAAGGATGGATAGGTCCAGCATAGGTGGAGACACCCTGGGCCATTTCACAGATGGGAAATGGAGTCCCCTCCAAGGAGGGGGAGCTACTTGCCAAGGTTGCACAGCCAGGGAGGAACAGTGGGTTTGCACCCTGAGCCAGTGGGGCCAGATCTGAGCCCTGTGCTCCACGTTGGGCGGCTCCTGCTGGAAAAAGAGGGTCCTGTGAGAGACAAAGCCTGGCTGTGTTGGCCAGTTTCCCCATAGTGTCCCCAAACAACCCTCCAGCCTTCTGAATAATCACCTATATACAGCCCCAACTAGGAAACCACTGGTCACCTGATGTCTGGGTCACTGTCTAGCTCTGTGCCTCAGTTTCCCCAACTACAAAACAAGACAGAATGGCTTGCGGGGGTTCCACCAGGGGGACATGTGGTGGGGGAGGGGGTGGGTGTCCCTGACACAGCCGCCAGGCGAGCTTGTCACTGGAGCCCCTGGGCCTCATCTATAATTCATGGCCCAAGGGCACGCGTAGCAGCAGTTGGGAGCCCCACAGGCACGGTAGCGGCAGAACAGGGATCCAGGCTCTCTGGGCCTGCATAGGACCCTGGGTCCCCCTGGGGACCCCCGTCCAGGAGGCCAAAGTTAGACCCTGGTGTTCTGGGCTATCATGGCCGGAGGGTTTGCCAGACAGACAGACAAACACCAGGGAAGCCCAGACGGCAGGAGGGGGCATGGCAGTGGGGGTTTAACCCATAAATAGGAGTTTGTTAGGTAAAAAGAGTACTTGTTTCACACGTGGACCCAATTACCACCCAGTGCTGGTGATGCTTCCGCACCTGGGAAACCCGAGCTCCCCGAGGGGCCGAGGAGCCGGAGCTTGGCATGGCGACATGTCCTAACCTCCTTCATCTTTGTCCTCAGGGAGGAAAGCCCCCAACTCCCCGTTGCTCCTTCCTCCCTGGCTGTGGCCTGGTCACGGCCTCTCCTGACCCCTTTGGACTCGCTGGCCCCTGAATTTCGTACAGGGCCCGCATCCCTCCCTCCCTGTGCCACTGTCCTTTTGGGGCTTGGTGGCCCTTGGGGCTGGCGGCAGCAATGACCTGGGACGGTGCACACAGGAAGCTCTGCCAGCCGCCAGCCGCGGGGCTCTGGGGACCGCAGGAGCCCCAGGCTGAGTTTCCTAGAACCCAGGGATCCTGCCGCTGTCCTGGGGTGCTTGATGAGGTGGCCTCGGCCTTCCTGCCCTGGTCAGACCCTGTGGAGCGGCAGGACCTATACGTGCCAGTCTTGCCACAGACACCCACACCCTTCACGTTCCCTGCCCGTCACCACCTGCACTCATTCCACCTCCACCGACAGGGAAACTGAGGCACGGGGGCACTCAGGGCTGATGGCGAGACCGTGTTCTGAACAGCCACGTGGGGCCCTGGGTCTCCCAACCTGCACTCCCACCACAGCCATCATGGGGACAGCCCAGCCCAGGAAGTGACACCTGCTACTGGTCCCCAAACCCAGCGGGGCGTGGGGGCCTCCCTTCTGCTCCTGCTTGGGGACAGACCAGGGACATGAGGGTCTCCTGCCCAGATTGGGACTCACCGGAGAGGCACAGGGGAGCCGAGCCCCCAGGGGATGGGGCGGGCACCGGGACGCAGCCACAGGCCCTGCCACTTCCGTCAGCCAAGGGGAGGCCTGTGTGCGTGGGGGGACAGGAAGCTCACCATGCCCCGCCTACCGCCAACTGCCAGCTTGTCTCCTGCCCCAACTGGCTCCCTGGGACCTCCCAGAAACACAGGGCGGCCACGCAGGTGGGTAAACTGAGTCACTCAAAACGTGCCAGACCGCGGCTGTGATTACCAAGCCAGTAATAATAACCAGGAGAGCTGGGCAAAGGCAGCACCCACAGCCCAGCCCAGCATTCCATGCATCACCAGGTGACCACATCGAGGTGGCCCACTTGGCAGGAACATGGGCTAAGGTGGGAGGGGTACTTCGGCCCCACAAAATGAAAACAAAATTAAAAATTATAATTTACAAATTGGGCGGGGGCGTATGCCTGTCATCCTAACACTTGGGAGGCTGAGGCGGGAGGATCGCTGTGAGTTCTGGGTCAGCCTGGGCTACACAGTGAGTTCAAGGCCAGCCTGAACTGCATAGGGAGACCCTGTCTCAAAAAGCCAAAAAAAAAAAAAAAAAGATAATTTATGACAGCATGGGCATCAAGACGAATGCATGAACACTAAATCACCAAGAGACTTCCCCTTTCCCCGCTGCCGTGAGAAGTTAAAACGCCTCCTTGAGCTCCGGAAAGTATCCTGAGACCCAAAACCCTCTGCTTCCTCTGCCGAAGGAGAAGCGGCTCTGTGGGAAGCCGGACTCCAGCCTGGCCGTGGCTCAAGGCCAAGACGACGGTGTCTGCCTCAAGGTCACTCAGCGGTGGTGGCCACAGTCCCCAGCCGGCTCCCACCCTGCATCCCAGCTCCAGTTCCCAAAAACCTGGAGCTCCTGGAGCTGAGCGAACCAGGCAGGACTGGGTCGGCCGGAGAGCCAGGCTCTTGGTCTGGGAATCAGGTCGGAGCTGACCAGGGCTCCGGAATGCCTGACCTTTCGCTGGGTGACCTTGGGCCACTCTGGACCGGACTGCTGCAGGCCTATAGGATCCCGAGCCCTGGGCCTTCATGGGTGCCACGCCGTCTCAGGGACGGCTGCGTGCTGACCTCCTCTGGGCCTAGCCATCCAGAGGTGTGACCAGTCTGGCTTGATTCTCACCGTGGTGCCTGGTGGTAGTGTCTCCTCTCAACCAGCACTTGGTGGGGAAACCGAGGCACATACCCAGGTCCCCAGTGGCTCTGCCTCTGAATAGGCATCGGAGTTCCAGCTCAGGCTGTTCCTCTCCTTCCCCTGATCTCCCCCAGCACAACCTATTGAGCACTCACTGTATACTCAGCTCTGCTGCAGACTCTGGCTCTGTGCTTTCGGTCTGCCCTCCCGCTTCTGGTCTGCTGTGACCTCCCCCACACCGCACCCTAATATTGCAATTAATATTAGAACCATCACGTCGGCATTACAGCACTGCCTCCTCCCAGTCCCCTCTGATCTCCCCCAGGGGTTCGGCCCATTTCACAGAGGGATAAAACAAGGCAGCGGGGACAACTCCACACCAGGGGAGGTGGCCTCAAACCTGGGGGTGCCACATTCCCGCGCACCAGGGACAGGGGAGATGCTACCTGGCTTCCGCCTCCCCCCAGGTCCCGGCCCAGGGACTGGCTCGCCCAGCGTGGGTGACAGTATGTGGGTCAGGGTGTGACCAGGGCAGCGCCACTGGTGAGGTCAGGTGGCCGAACTGGTGCTGACGATGGATGGAGTGGGGCGATGCTTTATGGTCTGGTCGGGCAGCACAGGCCAGAGCAGGACAGGACGGCCCCCAGCACGGCCTCGGCCTCTCCAGCACGGCAGGGTGTGACCATCAACCTACTCTGCAGTGCAGCACACTGAGGCCCAGAGGGCAGCGGGGCCCACGGAGGGGTCTCCTGATCCACTGCGCCCTGGACCGCGCCCCCCGCATCTGAGGCGAAGGAGCGAGGGGCAGCGGACTCGGGGTGGCCAGGAGCGTTGCTGGTCTGTGCGGGGCAGGGTCTGAAGCTCCTGGCCTCGGTACCCAAGAGGACGCGGGGCGCAGCGGGGCGCAGCGGGGTGCCGGCGCGGCCCAAGGTCACCAGGGAAGCGGGGCACGCGGCGCTGCCTCCCGGATCCCAGGGCGCGAGGCAGCAGGCGCAGGGTACCGGAGCACACGGCGGGGCTGCCCGCCTGGCCCTGCCGCCAGTGCCTCCAGCGAGACCTTGATGAACCCCGACTGCTCTTCCCCGCCAGAAGCAGATGCTGAGTGCCCTTCCAGCGCTGAGAGGGACCCCGGGTGCAGGTTGTCGGCCTTCCAAACCTGGCTAGTCCCTGCCAGGCAGGGGGCCCCACAGCCAGCTCCTTCCACGGTTCCAACCTCGGGGTGCCTACAGCGGCTACCGGGGCGACGCCCGCCCGTCCTGAAGGGGGGGTGCAGGGAATGGAGTGGGGGGACAGGGGAGCCCCAGATGCTCCAGCTGCAGGCCTGAAGGGGGTTCACACGGAGAAGGGAAGCGGGTCTCATCTCAGTCCCTGGAGGCTGCAGGGCAGCGCCCGAGGAGAGGACTCGAGGGCCCCCTTAGCCTCCCGGGGTGTAGGTGGCAAGAGGCGCGGGGGACCCCGCTCTGCAGCCCGGACCTAGACCAGCACCTGGCTTAGAATAAAGACAGTGGGGGCGGGGTCTCGTGACGGAGCCGTCCACTTGCTCTCTCTGGGAGCCGGGGCTCGGGAGGGGTCCAGCCCCCCCGCCTCGGGTGTGGACCCCGATTGGCCCTGGGAGGCCGGGCGCCCCTGCGCCGCCACCGCGCCCACCCCTCGCCCGCCGCGCCTCTGCCCGATGCAGCCGCCGAGGCGCGGGGCAGGGGCGCGTGGCCAGCGCGGCGGGGACCCGAGGCCCGGGTAGCACTCACCTCCCGCTCCGCTCCCCGTGCCCCGCGTCCCGCACCTGCCGCCGCGCTGACATCCGAGCCGCCCGCCCGCCCTCCCTTCGCGGCTGCGGCGCGGCCGGGATGGCTCCGCCCAGGGGTGTGGCCTAGAAGATCCCCGCCCCTCAACGGCACCGGGAAGCAGGGGCAGGCCCAGAATCTGCGCGGCCTACCATTGGCCCATTCAGGCGACCGCTCCAGCAATCTAGGACGGTGACTGGCTGAACCAGAGATGAGGTTTCTTTTTATCTTTCCCCTCTGTACACATGCACCACCACCCGCAGTTCATTTGCATAATTTAAAGAGACAGGTGCCGCTCCGTCCACCTGAAACCAGCGAGAAGCTAGAAAGGTATAAGCAGAGTTTATGAGGGTGCCCTCTGTGCCAGGCGCTGAGTGAGGCTCACTGGACGCCCTTCCCTGTCTAAGTGAGGCACAGTATTGATTGTTTTAAATACAGGGGAGGCTAAGGGCAAGGCCATGCTTAGCAGACCACACAGCAGCCTGCGGCCCCACCCCATTCCACAGGCACCCCCACGCAGGCCTGTCCAAGATGCAAGGACGCTGAGGATTATGCCAGGCCCTCCAATGTCTGAACCAAGCTCCACCGAGCACGGATCTCCCTACGATCTTCCAGGAGTGAGGGCCCAGGCCTTCGACGGGGACCTTCAGGGATACTAGCACGTGGCCGTGGCAGGACAAATGTCCTGGAGCCCCCAGGATCTGCTCATTTCTCCTGCACCGGCCTGAACGCCTCCTCAGCTTCCTTGGGGGCCTCTTTTTTCTGTCCTGTCCGCCAGACAATCCCTGATTCCCATGGCAACCATATATATAGAGTAGTTTTATATTTACAGAACTATTATGAAGATAACAGAATTCTTGTGTGGTCCATGCCTGGCTCCCCCTATTATTAACGATGTACACCAGCATAGGGAGCAGATACGGACACCTGTCACAGTTAGGGAACTAGTACTGATACTTACTATTCATTGAAGTCCATATTTTATTCTGATTTTGTCTGTTTTTACTGAATGTCTTTTTTTTTCTTTTTTTTTTTTGAGACAGCATATCACTATGTACTCCAGGCTGGTCTTGAACTCATAGTGATCCTCATGCCTCAGCCTTGAAAGTGGTAGGATGATAGATGTGCGCTACCGTGCCCAGGTCCAAATGCCCTAGGGCCCCATAACGACATCTAGTTTTCACACCTCTTAGGCTCTTCTGGGCTAAAATAGTTTGTCAGACTTTCCCTGTTTTTGACATCTTTGAGTTTTTTATTTTGCTTTTACAGAGCAAGCGATGGAACCTGGGACCTCAGACATACAGGCAAGTACTCTACCACTGAGTCACAGGCCCAGTCCTTTTAATTTATTATGAGACAGCCTCTTGCTAAGTTATTCAGGCTTCACTTGAAGTTGAGATCCTCCTGCTCCGCCCTAAAGAGTAGCCGAGGTCACAGGCAGGTCCCATCATGCCTTGCAACCTTGACAGCTAAGGGGTGCATTGGCTGGGTATTCTGCTATTGTTCCTCCAAGGGGGTCTGATGTTTTCCTTAAGCTGGGATTGAAGTGGGGGCTTGGTGAAACACCCTGGCCACTGCAGCACAGGGGTGCCCATGTCTGTGTGACTTATCTCGGCTGGGGATGGCCCTGATCCTTGGGCTGAGAGCATTTCCAAGTTTCTGTCACCATTCCATGTGATCTTCTTTGGGATGAAGTTGCCATGCGCAGCCCACGGCTAAGGAGTGGGAGCTCCATCCATCCCTTGGGACAGAGAAGGTGTGTAAATGCTTTAGATTTTGCTGGGTGTTGTGGTGCATGCCTGTCATCCCAGTTCTCAAGAGGCTGAGGCAGGAGGATTGCCATGGGCTTGAGGCCAGCCTGGGCTACATAGTGCGATTCTGTGCCCCAGCCTCCACTCTGTGCTTTGGAGTTCTTCCACCTGGGCACTGGGTCTCCTTCCTCCTTCACATATTTATTTAGTCATTTATATCAGTATGGATGCATGGATATTTATTTTGTATGTTGGGCTATAATGCAGCACATGGATTTTCTTGCTCATATGGCCCCAGCACAGCCACTGAAACATTTGAAGCTGGATTCCCTGCCCCCTGACACGCCTGCCTCCCTGCCTCTTGGTTTTCAGTCTGCAAACCCTGCTTTTCTGCGGGCATGTCTAATACATCTCCTGCCTGTTCCTGGAATCCACCTTCCCTGGTGCAGCCTTAGGGTTATAAACCGATTTCTTTATGCATATGGGACTGGGATCAAACTCAGGGCCTTCACACTAAGATACATCCCTAACCTTTTTTTTTTTTTT